>JAIUND010001854.1:0-29422 GCA_034699125.1 Gisinianus flammeolus | reverse complement strand
TGCGGGGGTGTGTGAGTGTGAGTGAGTGTGTGCTCCTTTTAATTCAATTCCTCTCAATTATTCTAATTAATATTCATCATGGGGTCGGATTCCGGTGGGGAAGTAAGTTTTTTTCATCAGTTTACAACTCAATATCCTGCATTTTATTATAGTCATCCATGATTACTAATCATTATCTTTGATTTGCCTGTTCAAAGGATTGAACATTAAATTATCGTCTATTGAGTTTTTGTTTTTCGGATTTTTTTCATATCTGAATTTAGAAAATGTCATTGGAGAACATGTGGATTCTGTTCGCTTGTGTCACCATGAGCGTTCTTGCCTATGCTGTCCTCAAACCTCTCATTTGTACATGCACAAGTATGAATTAATTTCCCCTTTGAATTTTCAATACTGCAGTACACTTTTTTTTAAAGAAAATGTGGTGTGAAATCGAAACCTTATATATAGCTTTGTGGATTCGATTGAGGATTTGTTGTTGTTGACTTTTTGTTTAGAAAAACTTCCCCCCGCACCCAAACCTCCAGAGACGCCAACAGAGCCTATAGCTGTAATTAAAATCCATCCACAGAGATTAAATTTTCGCTTATTTCCTCCCGGAGAAGCATTTTATTTGGGTGGCCCACCGAAAAAACTGCCACCCAAAAAGAAAAAGAAACAAAAGCCCAAATGGAATCAAATAGTGAGTAAGGTAATTGTGAATAATGCCATTCGGGACCTGGCACTTCATGCCAAACGCTGTGATGGACCAGATGACACAATCCCTACGGATGCGGATGCTCCTCCAAATCTTAACGGGGATCCACATCATAATCAACCCAAAAATCCTAGCGTCTTCTCTGCCAGTCTTCCAGTTGCCAATACGCATTTAAATGGTATATATTTACAAACAAAAGAAGATACATTTCAAATTGAGTATATACGTTTTTAGTTATTAAATTCCAAAATTTTCTTTTTCTATTTGTATACATTTGTATATTTTTGTAGGTGGTGGACTCATAAATAAATTTGCCAGGGTAGTACAATTACAGTTACAGTTACAGAAGATCAGAACAGTTGCAGATCAAGAGGAGGACGGAGAAGGTGAGAAAGTGAGGAGCGATTTGAATGGGACCACAACCAACTCGACAACAACACGGCCTTCACACCTGCTCACAGTCAATCCCTCCACAATTATTGAAATTAAAGATGAGGACACCCCAACGCCAATCACATTCATTAATTCCAAAGCAAAATTAAAAGCAAAATCGAAATCGAAAGCACAAGGAACATCAAAATCAAAATCTACAATAATAAAACCCAACTCAACGTCCATCCAACAGAAAGAGAATAATCAATTACACAATCATCAAATAGTTCGTATATCATAATACATATTATATATTTAGCTGGTATATATTTAATTATATACTAATTTCCATTCATTGGTATCTATCTATCAATATTATCCATCAGTTATTTGTAAACAAATATACTCCAACAAAAGTACTACAAACTACGAACATTTTCTACATATACTATAAAAATATATATCTGTATTATGCTAAAAAACATACCTATGTTCCTCAAGGATTTTTATCACGACACACACTCAATCGAAATTATATACGGGTTAAATAAAATATTTATATTCTTATCATAATTTTTATTATTTTCAAGTCCAAAATAAGCCCCTATTTAATTTGGTCTCTCACAGAAACTTTTGGAAACGTTGACATTTTAATTCCCTCTAAAAAATGGTCAGAGAACTGAAAATTTCTAAAAACAACTGAAAGTTCCGGCACGAATTTGGAATATATAATAATATAGTTTTTATTCAATTGAAAATATCGTGAACAAATTCAAAAAACACTGACGATTTTTTTAAAAAATTATGACTGTTGAGTTGAGAGAGTGTTTGTTTTTCTTACGGAATCTGAACATTGTCACCTTGACTTTGATTTTTAAAGGAATTGAGTGACCGACTACTGGCAGTTGTTTTGGGCCCAGGTGGTTTATCTAGAAGGAAAATGGTCGCAAGTAACATGGCTTTTTCTTTATTGGACATGGCCTCAGATAATTCCACTCCAAAACAGTCATCCATTTCCCGAGAAACTTTTGAGAAAAATTTGGCAATTTTCCCCATACTCCCGATCCGACTCCGAGTTTCCGGAATAAAAATATCGTAGTAGCGATTCTCAGTATCCGAGCTTGCACAACCACAACAAGATAATGCTTTCTCCCCATACGGTCCACGATCAGCTAATTTGACTGTGGCCATTTCCTTTTGACAATCATCCACAATGTTGAACAATGGATTCCCAAATCGACTATGTTTTGCCACGATATCCCCAACGAACATTGGACCTATGAACACTGATAGCCCCTATATATATATTATATATATATACATATATGTAATACGTATAGCACAAAAAAATTATTTTAAAAATGTATATTAAATCAATGAGTTTTAATTGATTCTCGCATACAGCTCCGACGGCTCCTCGTTTTCCTCGATTCCCTTCCATGCGGATTAATTCCCGGCCATCGGAAGCCAGAACACATAAAATGATATCAAAAGTTCCACCCAGTGTAAATCTCTGTCCGTTCCCACTCATCTCTTTCACATAGTAAATTTGTGCCCCCGACTCATCAAACACATCAAATTTATTTTGGACCTTCTGTAAAACTATCATAAATGTTTGAATTATTTTCAATCAAAGATGACATATTATAAATCGAGAATATAATTAATAAAAGTACATAAGGGAAACGTATATGTATATATAAATAAATATATACAGCTGAGCTCCGCAGTGGATGTTTGAACAAATATGAATTGAGTACGTCGGAGGAGTTCGAGGCCTGGTGAACGTGGTGGGGGTAAGTTGGTGGAAAGTAGTTTACTCTTGTTTCGATTCGGTTCTTTTAAAAGAGCTTCTTGGTCCAAATCAAGTGACTTCATTTCATCTCGACCTTTCCCTTTTCTTTTCCCTTGGAATGTGGTTGTGGTTTTGAGTATGGACGACAACTCTCCTCGCTTGAGCGTTCGATCACTATCATTTTTACCAGGTGGTTTCCTAGCAATTTTCTTCCATCCACTTTTCTTGCTTGCATCCGAAGCTTGATGGACATCATTCGGCATCTTTAACGTCAGATTTCCCACAATGGCTTCACAACTCAAATCATTTTCACTTTCTGATTTTGTCTATACTCTAATAAAATTTGGACACGGAATTAAACTGAGCTCAATTTACGATATAGTTTCACTTGTGGTCCATTTATTCAAAATAGTTTTTTTGAGAAAGTCATTTTTGAAAAGTTTTGGAAATTGGAAACCAAGTGAAATATTTTGTGCGAGTCCAATTTCACATACACACACATACGAGTTTCTAAACAAATTTATCCAAGGGGATGATTCTATGAGATATGGAGTCACTTTACATATATGTTTTTCTCTAGATGTTTTAAATGATGCTAAATATAAAAAAAGCGTCACGACAGTCGTTCGATTGAATTGAACATTATTATTATTTTTTATTATTGCTAAAAATAATTCTTGGTAATAATAATTTTTATAGTGCAAAAACAAAATGATTTGGTTGACAGACAGAGAGGGTCAAAGGACGGTAGAACTATCCGTGGATGTCCACACGTGTCGAAACTGAGGCTCTTGTAAACCCAATTCCAAATCCAGACCGTAAACGTCCACAACACGATCATCACCACTCATATAGTCCTCATAAGGTTGTTCAACTTCCTCCGGACTTTCTGGTATATCCCGAATGAACAGGGCCGCCAGTATAATGAGTTTATGTTTCTTCTCCGTCCCTTTGACAAACTCCACGCCCACACATTTATCCAAATATGGAGGGAGTTCGGGAAAGTACTGAGCAATTTTCCCCATCCCTCCAATCCGAGTTCGTCCACGAGGAAGGAAAATATCAAAAACTAAATCCGAGTCATCAATGGAAGAGAATCCACACCAATGTTTTAAAAAATTCCCACGAGCTCGACGAGACTCGTGTGAGAGTTCAATGAAAGCAATACGCTTGGAATTTCGATCGACTAGATTGAAGGAAGGCTGAGAGCAACGCGTTTTCCGTTGGATGATGTCACCCAAATATCTCTTGTGAACGTATACTGCAAATTTCTGTACACATTCTACTTTCATATTCATTTTTATTTTCTTTACAGTCAAAGTAGTCTCTTGAGAAGTAATTCATTGGGATATAATTCATATGGGTAGGTATAGATATATTTAGAAGGTATACTTCAATTATAATAAAATCAAGTTACAAACTTACTGTTCGATAACCTCCGTGACCTCGGTGACCCTCCATCCGAATAATTTCATCTCCGTCTAGTGACAAAATGTGGATGATGAAACAGATTGCATTCGCTTTGGCAAGTCGGCGTTGTGTTTTGATCAATGTTTCCTTGCAAAATAAAATCCGGCGACCCTGATCATCCAACAGTTCATATTTTTGGGTCGCCCCATTGAAAACTATAAAACAACATTTCGAATTTGGTTTTTTTTATGTAGATGTGGAGATTTAAAATAAAATGAATAAAAAGGAGGAAAAAGTCAGAGCATATTATTATATATGATATACAATGGAAATCCGTGTGGGAGTGTTTGACGAAAATGAATCTTGTTTTGGGAATGAGCTGCTTCACGCCCACATCATCATCGTCCAGGGCACTCACGACCGAGTCCTCACTGAAACGACCTGTAGCCATTGTGCCATAAGATCGCTGCTCTTCTTCTTCTTCGTCTTCAATCTCGTCTGTGATGAACCCACTATCGTCTATGAACGCCATTTGGATGACAGATTCCAGACAGACTCTTTGTATCTCAATTTATGAACGCTGTCAAGGAACATGAATAAAAACTCCTCTTAGATATATATTATATATCATACATTTGTAAATTGCTTTTAGATACCGGAAGAAAATGAAAAACTGTTTGTACATATATATAACCCGACTAGATCCACCATTCAAATCTTACTTGACATTTTACAGTGGTGGAGAAAGTGGATGTGGAAAACATTTGTCGGCGGTCCTCAATTTTGTGTTGGTCAAATGCAACTAAAATTTAGGCAAAAAATCCGAGGTGTTCTAAAACTTTGCGTGACCGTCATCAATAAAGCAGAATTCATGTTGACATTTTGCTTCAGCCTCGCTTCGCTTCTTCGGCACTACATTACAGAATTGTAAGGATGCCAACCTGTACACTACACTATACGAGTGAGAGATACATGATTTATATCATTTTAAATTTTACAAACCACACGGCCGTACATAACTATAAATTGTGTGAAATCAGACAAGGCCCTGCACACAAAGATCCTATATTTGGTATTTTTTGGTGATTAAAACAAATTTTTCATTTAAAAACGTAAAGTCTGTATATAGGACTCTACAATCCGTCCAATTACAGAACTTGTGAGCATATTCGTAACAAATGAAAAAGCGTTGAGCCTTCTCCACATATTTCAAAAGTGAACAGAAAGTGTCATTTTTTGTAAGTTTTCTTTGAATTGAGCTGAAGCTATACCTATAATTTGGCTTAGCCAAAGGAGAAAAGGAGCGTGTGCATATACGTACATGTTTTAGAATTATTTACAACAGAACTTAGGCTGGCCTTCAAACAAACTGCTGAAAAATTACCAGACCAGTTAAAGACGTGCCGCCGTTTTGAGTACCTATATACAAAACTAGTTTTGGGGAAGGCTAGTCTGGACTGTTTTAAGGAGGACGAGTGTCGCGGATCAATTCTCGGAAGTACACCAATTCACTCAAGTTTTCGACCACAACATTTTTAATGGAAAAAAATTTGGATATGGAAAGTGTATCTTGCCCTTAATTGTCCGAAAATTGAATGACTGTACAATTTTTTCATTGTCTCCCCGGATGTCATTGTTTGAATTCATTGACGAGGCAAATTCGTCAAACATTCGCGATAAAATTTAATCTCAATATATTTTTGAATTACCGGACAACTAATTATCCGCCGGCTACAAGTGTGAACCTTTAGCTTTTAGCCTGCGTTTTAGTAGAAATTTAAAAGGCCCAATTTCGTAATTATTCTACTCAACCTCAATTTTGATCGCAATTTATAGTTATAAATCTTGCATCTCCTACAAATTTTATAAGACTGACTGTAAGAAACAGTGTCATATACTGCTCATTCATGAGAACAAAGTCGAGCTACTGCTCACAATGAAGTCAAAGTTTCGAATCAAATCAGATTTCAATGGGTGCTCAAACAACATCATAAAATACAAACTGCTAATAAATTGATACGAGTAATTCATAATTAAATAGTATAATAAAATTGACGTCGGTTCTCTCTCTTCCTCTCCGAATCTCCATATCCTATATACAATGTTCAAATCCAAGGCAGGAAAAGATGCCAAAGCGAAACAGGGTCGTCCAAGTGATCCAGGTGAGACGATGCACATTGGATTCCTACCCTACCGGAAAAAGAGTAAACATCGACTGGATATTGAACGGAGTGGTGTGGTTTGGAGTGGAGGTAGAACTGGAAGTGGAGGAGGTGAATTAAAACCCGGTGATTTAAATCAAACCAGAAATAATCCCATCACTAGTCCTATTACCAAGAAAAAAAAGGGGAATCCAATGGATCGAAAGGCGAGTACTAATTCAATTCTGAAAGCTGAAAGGAAAATCCTCACACCCAGACCATCTGTAACTGATTCGAATCGAGATCTCAATTCATTTTCTGCAGAACGGATCAAATTCCATCCGGAAGATGAAATCAAGGAATACATTGTTCAACCCAAATCCTACAAACCTTCAATTGCCAAAGATCCTTTAGGGTAAAGCAATAAAAAAATCTCTCCTTTCCTAAGTATGTATGTACGATACATATTATAGGCAAAAATTTTATTCATTTTCTTCATATTTATTTATTTATACAGACTAGATATTTTTGCTCACGCGGATCATTTGTGGTTGGAGCATGCAAATCGGAGTGCTGGGAGTCTCCCCGTCTTTGACTATCAGTATAATGTTTTTGATGATAGCGAACAACGGATTTTATTCATCCGTCCATCCTTTGACTATTCCGATGGAGAAAAACCAACAAGTTTCATTGTGTTCACTGCCATCGGGGCGGATCTCTGTAAATTGGAAATACGAAGGAGATTTTGCTGTACAAATAAAGAGCTGGTATATACTAAACACAAATCACGGCAGTGAAATTGTAGATGCACATTCAAGTTTTATTATCAATTTATGCGATGTGCTTTTATTGATAGAAAGTAGCGGAAAAATGAATTTGTTTAGTATTTGTAGGTGGTGGATGTAGCTGTGAGAGGGAAATCCGCAGGGTCAATTGTCAAAATCGGGAATTCCTTCACCGCCACTGATAGTACGGGCCAGGAAGTTGTGGATATGGAAATTCAATTGGGAGGAGAACTCACTTCGAGTCACCACAATAATATTCCCAATTCGAGTGAGAATAAGGATAGAAATAATTCAAAGACGAAAGGGAAAAAGATTTTAATAAGTCCATGTAGTTGTTTCCGATCCAAAAAGAATAAGTATGATTTACCCGTGGACATCCCCGATTTCCAATGTGACGTCTTTGTCTGTCCACGGAAAATCCAACCGTTTGGTACGATCCGTGGGAATGGGAGGGAACGAGAAAGTTTTGCGGTGGGTGAACCAAATGGCTTTTACTTTATGATCAATGAAACTCCTCCACAACATTTAACAGAGCTAGATCCATCGCCCACTTTGATCAAATTATATGTCGTCACCACTCTCGTGGCCCTCATGGTCTTTTGTAAGAATTCCCCATCTATATATAATTTTACTCTATGTTTTCTGCTTTCTTCCTTTTGTTGCAATATTTAATTTTTTCTCATTTCTCACCCACACATAATATTATTATTTATATGTAACCATTTCCAGATCGAGATCCACTCCCAAATCAACCAACTAAAAAATTGCTAGTGAATGACCTTTCCAAGAATTCGTTATCAAAAGAGCCAGCACCCTTCAGCGGGATCTCTCTTGACAAACACAGTCCTCATACAAGTTTCGCTGCGGTTCCCGGCGATCCGAATTATGTTTCCGTGTCTAGTCGTTTCCCGATACATCCTCAAAGTAATCAAAATCCCATCCCTGGTAGCTCTAATCCAGACCCCAAGAATAAAACCAAAATATAACCCATCTCATTCTCACTTTTGTATAGTACACACTTATTTTGCATCGAATTTTCTTGTACAAACTTTCGGGAAATTTGTCAATTCATGCCCGCGTCACTGAAAAAACTTTTGTCTTTTATGTAGTGTCTCGTCAATTGTTGTTCGTGAAGAGTATTTATCTTAATCGAGAATCTTCAACGACTTAAACAAAGCGTTCCCCTTTCCTTACTTTGACTTCCGTGACCTGTTCGAATTAGGTCCAAGAACCAAGAGTCGACATTAGCAATTGTTGAAGGCCCAATTTATTATTTATAGACGGAAGTAAATATTGAGACTCGACTACAATTCGCTAGCAAGCAGAGACTAAATTTTCCAGGGAGAGAGTGTCGACTTCATATGACTATGCAAAATAAGTGTAATAGATACGAATTCTTGACGAGTAATCTTAACTTTTTTATTTGTCGGGCCTCGCCGCTTTCCTAAACAATGTAACTTAACTATACTTTTTCGGTTGTGATTGACTGGGGTCAATTGAGATTATTATTGATATATATTTTCAAGAGAGAAAAAATACAGGACCATACGAGACAAAAGTCAAAGGCAGTCTTCGATTTCTTGTGATGGATTCATCATCTTGAAACGAAAAGATCATTTTCTATTAGGGGGAAAATATCCAGGTGAGTTGGTGCTCGTTCATTGGTCGAAACATCATCGGATGATTTCTCTTGAGTTGAAGATTTCAGAGCTGAACGACCGTTTAATTAGATAAGGAATTTCCCTTGCATGATTCTCAATAGAATTAAATATTATTTAAATGATTAAATATACTTAAAGGATAATTCGTAATGATAATTTACCTATTGGACAGTATGTGTGTGCGTGAGACTGGGCCTATGGGAATGGGACGGAGGGGATACAGGCAAAGCACCTGCATCCCACCATCTTTATCCCCTCCTGCCCCACACCTGGATATACCCGCCGTCCTCGTTGCGGGATGGCATGCAAGATATTGCGCTTGTACACCCATGCCGCAATGTAGGCGGGTATGTTGGCGACGGCGGTGTTGTAGTGGACAAGAACCCTGAAGAATCTGGAGGTTGGCCTACCGATTCTGCGACCCAGCCTTGGGCCCTTGTCGCGAACGATGGCGGGGTTGCGGAAGAACCGGCGCCGGTTGTTGCATGCCGCATGACCCTCACAGGGCATGCGGACATGACAACCACGATAAACCTGTGCCCCGTCACTCATGATGAATGAACCAGGGGCAATATTGGCTGCCATTATAGGGTAAATAGTGCCCCTGGACTTGTTGGAAATTTGGCGGGCAAAAACCCGCCGGGTCAGCCGACTTATCCCGCCCTAAACCCAGGTCTGCCGTCCACGTCGCAACCTCCTCCCCCGCCGATATTTGACCCGAAAGAGGAAGGTCTCATCAACCTTCACAATGTCGGTGGGTTCTCCGAGACAGACCTGGGAGGCGGGGGCGTACAGTAATTTAAGGCTAACCTCAGCGGAAATCAAATTCCATTTTCCACCATTTTGACTTGACTGGACGGGAAGTCCAGTCAAGTTAACAGTGGGGAAAATCGCTAGATGCCGTGCAACAGTGAAATTGACATTTGAGCTGGATATTCACAGTTATTTGCATTACCATATCATATTCTGTATCCAAAATTCCGAATAAAAAAAAAAAATTTCCGGGGAACTCATTCAGATCATGGAAACACGATGACACGGAGCACTATTGCGGACGAAGTTGGATAAGAAGGTCCCAAACCATTCGAGATAAAATGATATTGGTAATTCCCCCTCTTCCCCAGTGGAGGGGAGATTCCTTCTGGCCACGGATAGAGCTTGGGTTTTTATGGTGCTCCTGCAAAAATATGAATAAGTCTGCACGCATTAGTATTACTTTATCGAATCCGTGGTGCAACTGGTAATTTGACTAATTACTGTATAATAAAACAAAATGAATGTACATACGTATATATAAAATTATGTTAAATGAATGATATTTTAGAATACATTTACATATTTATTCTAAGACCACCAAACTTACCGGAGAAAACGTTCCTGCTCATCCATTTTGGGGTGCTGGAACATCATAAATGGGATGATGTAGAGAATGTCTTGGAGCGATAGTAGTTTCCTCACTAGAAATGTAGTCATAGCCATTGTATATTCAAGGGTGAGTGAATAGTGTACACGGCCGAGTCACGAGTGGGTATGGCTAAAAACTAGAGCAAACATAAACACAAGTTTTAAGAATGAATCGGAGTGATATGCGTACAGGGATTTCCATATTCATATTGATACATGATCATATTACATACACAAAGAACTACAGTAATATCGACAGCAGGAATAATATTAAATAATATGTAGAATTGTGGTTTGGATAACAACATTGAGGATTTGTACATGGATGAAGGTACTTACTTGGTAATGAGGAAAGGCAACAGCCACGACAAATGGTAGGACTTCAGAATCCGGTTCGGGAGCTTTTCTAAACTCGCTGCGAGTGACTATCTGGCTGGGGATATGTTGTTTTGGGAATCGGACGGGATGTAATTGACCGCTATATTCATAGAAGAAACTCTTTTGTAGGAAGTCGATTTTAATTCCGTTGAATGATTCAGCTCCAACTCGATCCACGTCACCAGATTCCAACGATCTCCAGCAAATTTGTACTTGAATTCCCTTGGAGTTAGTATAAAATAATGTATTATTTTCGAGCACGAACTCCGTACTTAATGCAGGTAACGGATTTCCCTGCTCGTCTTGAAACAATCTCAATGTTGAAGGTATGAGGAGATGGGGATCACCGTGTTTATAGCAATTGAAATGACGACTGAAGCTAAATTGAAGGCTTGAGATGATCCTTTTGCCGAAGCCGCTAGGCCGTGTGACTTATTATTTCCCTGTGGGATTGGTAGCACCCGTTCTACTTCTCTATATTCTTCAACTGATCTCCCCCTTAGGTCAACACTATCGTATTGTTCATACTTTTGCTTCCAAAAATCGTCAAAATGTAATATACATTTGTGGCAGAGGGGAATTTCTCCGTACTCGGATCTACACATATACTGGGGAACGGTATTGGTCCAGTCACGGAATCCGAAGAAAAAACGTATTTCGTGATTGGGATCTCGTTTGTGAATTAAATTCTCAAATTTACACCGCTCACCAACGTCAACTATAGCCTTGTTCTCAAGGAGAACTTAATATAGTTGATAATATAGTATAAACACCGATGGTAATTCGTCATGTAACTCAGTCAAGTTTTTAATGGTTATGGAATTACGTACACAACTGTGACATTCTACTAAATGATTATGATAATATTGGATGGTTCTTAGCACATCGGGTGGAGAGACATTCATTGCGATTCAGTATCCATGTTTTATACTTTATAGTTAGTACTAGTAGTCTTAAAATTCGTCACAGAAAAATATTTTTTATTTTTGTAACTTCAAAATCTCAATTAATTACACCCCGGTCATTTTTGTCTCCGTCGTTGATATTAATTATTTTATTGTGCTGAAAATGTCACAGACTACATTTCACAAATCACAATTCACATCTTTTAAATTTTATTGCAGAGGAAGACAAGTCATGAGAGTACGATTTGATACTAGTGTCCATATCACTCCATGTCATATAATTTATACTCACAAATAAATAAACTCTTAAAATTTGTCACAAAAAAAACTTTAATCCCACGTACACACACCACTCACTCGTTGGTTATTTTTTATTGTTTTTGTGTTTAAAATTTCACAATTTTCAGATTGGATTGTAGAGACAGTAGAGAAAGACTTGAGATGAGAATTAGCGAGGAAGAAAAATTATAATGACGCTGGTTACGAGAAGCAGTTAGAGCGAACAAAAGCAGTCGAATTCCAATGATGTAATGTAACGAAGGTGTGCTGCGTGCGACGACGTGAATGTGAGGGAAGTGCGAGTGAGAGCGAGAGAGAAGGAATACCCCCGTTCCCGTAGGAGAAAGCCATAGTGAGGATGAATTCCGAGTAGCAGTGTTGCCAAATCCTAATGTATTGTTATCACAGTTCCCAAATCCTACTAAAATTTACATTTCATGCTACACATTGAACTCAGAAATTCCATTTCCTGGACAAACAGTGAACTGGAATTCCAGACGAAGGTCATTCAAGTTCCTCCATTGTTGAGCTATAATTGTACAGTGACATTTATTGACTAGGCCTTCAAAATGACAGTAATTTATGATGCCATAAATATTTAAGTTTGACTGCCAGTCTTTATGTATGAGGTCTGCTCCGAGAGTCTCCTCATCATGGTCTTTTTGAACTAGGCAAATCTCTCGACAAAAGCTGTAGAAGTCGACTGCCGTTTTCCGGGAAACGTCAGCTTCTTCTACAGCTCTTGTCACGGGCATCCCACCCAAAAAACAGAGCATGATGAGAAGTTTGTCGAGGGGGAGCTTCACGTTCTCAAAGAACGTGTTCTCGAGGGGGGAAACCCGGTAATTGCCACAGCCACGGCTGTAGCAAATAAACCGGAACCCCAATTTCCTCTCTCGCTCCCTCACTCTTCTCATTCCTTCCACAGACACACACTTTGGACAGGTAACCCAACGGGGAATCAGCCCAACTTCTTGGAAAAATTCCACGGCTGATTCCTCGTCTGGTATCAACCTGCCCAACTCAAAAAATGATAAACGACGAGTTTTTTCCAAGTAATGAAGTAAGTTGTTCATTATTTGCAATCAACTCTAAATTAAACCTTTTTTAAAGAAAAAGACTTGAAGAGTACAAGTATATACTGTTCATACACAAATCCGTTGAGAAATGGAAAAAATTTTCGCGCCAGTTTCCGCCCGGAAACTGGCGGTTTTCAGTTTTGAAGTTTTTTTTCCATTTCTCAACGGATTTTTGTGAAAAGTATATACTTGTGCTCTTTAATTGTTATTATTTTTAAAAAAGACCCCCCCCCTAAAGTTAGATGGGACGCAAAAGAAACAGGTAATTACATACGGGTTTTGTTGTGGTGTAAAATACTATAATTTTTTGAGAATGTGACAATAAATTTAGCATTCTGCAAGTCAACAACAACCCGTATGTACTTACCTATTTATTTTGTTAGATCGGCGAAAGTCTGCGCTGTCTGCGGGATGGCAACTCGCAGCTTGTGGGTCCATTTGGACAATTGTCCAGGGTCAGCGATGA
Source organism: Gisinianus flammeolus (assembly GCA_034699125.1). Classification (NCBI taxonomy): domain Eukaryota; kingdom Metazoa; phylum Arthropoda; class Collembola; order Symphypleona; family Katiannidae; genus Gisinianus; species Gisinianus flammeolus. The sequence continues at coordinate 16,050 of JAIUND010001854.1, read as the reverse complement.
GGGAGGAGAAAGAGGAGAGGGAGGAGGCAGAGATGGGAGAAAGGGAGGGAGTGAGAAGTTTGAAAAATGAGAGCGGAGACGGCCTCCAAAACCAGACACAATTAAATACGGTGTCTGGTGTCAAGTTTGTGGTGCCGTTCTAAGGGACCGATCGGCCAAGTTTGTGCACATGAAGGTGCACAGGTTTGGCCCCACAAACCAAATATCCTGTGGCGTGTGCGGTCGTAATAATACGACTGTCGGGAGCCGGAATCGGCACGTGAAGAATAACTCTTGTTAATGTCTTGTGCCGATTCCGGATGTCACACACATACGCGCACACACATACATACACAATGTGTGTAGGTAGACATTTGTATGTTGGTATTCTAAATACACATACATGCACTCACACACACGCACTAACACATGGAGCACTGTGGGGAGGACGTCCTCGTCGTGTGCCCTGGTAACGGCCCTTAAGGCCGGCGGACACTCCCCTATAAAAAAAGTCTCTCAGTAACCGGAAAATTTCAACATATTATTTCAACAATTTTCCAGGAATATGCACTTGCTGATCATTTGAATGAGCAAAATGTAATACATTTTATTGTTGTCACTGTTAATTGCAGACCCGGTCATTTATTCTCCGTGACCACAAACAAACCATATATTTTTTTCCCGACCTTGTAAAAGCACTTATATATGGCCTTGGCACTCATTAGATCAAAGAGGTGACGAAGAGTTTATCCAAATATTTACGGAATTTTTACAATAATGGAACACTTCGCAAAAGTTAAAACAAAAGGTCAAAGGTCGTCAATGACCTGTGACCATAAGCCCAAAATGTGACATGGAAGTGTATCTCAAAATTCCTAATTACGATCCACCGCCCACCTCAATGAAATGTCCCATTTCATCATTATAATTTCCCCTTCCTATCTCCACTGCGAACTCCACAGTCACATGTGAACTATATACAACAATGAAAAGAAACATTTGAACACGTTGACATCCCTGAAAAATGTGGTAAAATTACAAACTCATCTGTATACGTACCTGTCCTATATAACTGTGCATTTGGGATTCATGATTTATTTATGATGTCCCCTCAAACTATTCTTTTTTTGGAACAGCAGACAATGGGAGCGAAAGCGAAGCAATTGAATATTCTTTGATGATAATTTTAAAATAACAAAAAATGTGATAAGAATTAAACAAGCAAAACTATATAATATATGTATTTTGGAGTCTGGAGTTGTTTCAATGGGAAAGAAATCACCGCGAATGGTTCTACCACACTACAAACAGCCAAAGACAAAAAATGTGAAATCGAGAACGGACACGGGAGGGAGAGGGAAAAACAAGGGGAAGATCCCGAAGAGCACACCCGACTTTTCTGTCGACTCGGAAGAATTAACAAAACCCGCATATGCAAGTCGGCTCGCTCCCTCCAAACTCAAAGCTATCAAGAAAAAACAGAAGGAAAAAGAACGATTGGAAAAAGAACAGAGACAAAATGAAAACTTGAATGGTGAAAGAGATCCAAATGAGAGGAAGGAATCTTCACCTCAATCGCACAAGAGTTCACGTAAGAACTCTTCGGGCTCCAAAAGTAGCAAAAGCAGCAAAGGCAGCAAAAAACCTGGAAAAGGCAAGATAAAGAAAAAATCTGGTCATAAGAGTAGTAGCTCAAACCCAGGTAGTCGACCAAAAGATCCAAAGCCTAGACCAAAATCACCGAAGCCCACGGAACCATCACCTGGAATTCCGCAACCAAACGCCTCGTCAACTGCGCCAAAAAGACACAAAAGTCTTGTAAATCAATCTCTCGAGATTTTCAATAGTATTGCCGAGACTCGAAAAATGTGGCTGGAAATGAGCAGGGGGAACCTTGGCAGTTAGTGAGATTTATACAAATAAAAAATCCACACATGTTTCATATACATGAATAAACAGTAGTCCAAAATATATATATATATATTTGTTTGCCTTATGTATATTTGCAGTGTTTGCCAAGACTGCTTATGAATACAATGTTTTTGATTCTAAAAAACATAGGATTTTGAAGGTTGGGCCATCCGTAGGAGCATCAGAAAATATCCGATCAACAGAGAAGCCAAAATATTTTGTAGTCAAGACCATTGAAGCTAATAATAAAGATCATGAAACCCTCTGTGAAATTCGATACAAACTGGGAAATTTCTTCAAGAGAGCCATTGTAAGAATCCAACAAAAACAATTCTATGGAATTCGCAATCAGTTGTTATTTTTTCAGACTGATTGTTTTTTTATCAACTCGAATCTGTTTTGTTAGCACATTGACTTGAGTATGCAGGAAGAGCTTGTGGGGTCAATTCATCAGATTTCTCGCTCACTCGTCGTCACGGAGCAGAGTGGTCAGGAAGTGATGAGAGTGAATCGAGTCCCACTCATGGGATGTTGTAATAAAGCTGGGCCGGATCATTTTAAATGTGATGTGTTTCTGACGGATAATGGAAGTACTCGAGCTGTGGGGACAATCGGTCGGAATGCGAGTATCTTAGAGCACAATATCGTTGGAGAACCCTCTGGTTTCTATTTCCTTGTCAAGAAAACAAATACCAAGGAGGAAGTAGTGCTCGAGAATTTCCATAAATTGTACATTCTGGCCGTCCTCGTCGTTTTTGTGACAATTTGTAATTTCCGCAATGAATGTGTCTCCATATGAATCTTCCGGTTCTTTACATCTTTCCATCTCCATACAGATTTTCTTGTTTAAATTCTAATATATATAGATGCGGATTGAATTCACATTTCCATGATGATGGAAATGTTCCACAAAAATATACCAAAATATATCTTGTGATTTTTGGAGATAGACGATGGCATGGTGAATACAATTCCTTATATTCAAACAAATTACAAGAAAATAATTATTTTTCTATGATAACTGAGAAGATTCCTATACAATAATTTCGGGAAAAGATTTGGATTCTTAGAGGAGCGAGAGAGGGATTTCAGTTTAATTGTTTTGGAAATTTATATTTAGTATCTAATTACATATTAGATACTAAAATGGACACGTTGGAGGACTTGTAAAAGAAGAAAGCTAGGAATTTTTATTTTTGAAGGCCATCGGGAAATATGTCGTAGACGATAATAACAAAATCAAAAAAGCTGAGACATTGAATCACAGGAATGGACGGTGAAGAAGAGGATGAGAGTTTTATGAAGAAGAAAAAGAAAAAGCATAAAGATGCCATCGAACGATTTGAGGAAGAAGAGTCCGAGAGACACAAATCCAAAAAAGAGAAAAAGGAGAAGAGAAAGCAAAGAAAGAAACTAGCCGAAGAACTTGTCAGAGCTAAATTGGAAGAACGCGGACATAAAGGTCGAAGAGGTTCGCCATATATTTTTACAAAGTCAAAAATTATCAAATATTCATATCTCATCACATATGCTACTGCTATATTGCAAATTATTGAAATAATTAGAGTTTTTTTTCTTGGCATGAAAAACAGGGGAAAATGACTTAATTGCTTTAATTAAAGAGCCCTCGGACTCATCGATCCTATCAATGCACATTCACGGCGTGGACATTATGGAGAGTTCTGTTGACCTTTGGATAGAACATTCAACGTCAGCTATAGGAAGTCAGTAGAAATATTTTAATGAATTTAAAGCACACACAATAAATATTTGTAATTGTGATTTTCATTTTAAAGTATATAATTCGTTATTCAAGCAGTGTTCAAGATTTCTCCATATGAGTACAACATATTCGACGACTCTGGTCGGATATTATTTGTGATGCCAGCCATTGGTTCGACGGAGATTCTTCGGGGAAATGATCGACCAGCCAACTACACTGTCCATACTTATATGGGTCGAGAGATTTGTGATGTCACTTACGAACTCGCTTCTTGCTGTAAAAAAGCAATGGTAAAAACAATCAAGATCTCAATTTTATGTGCGCTATACCATATTTTTATTCTATCATCATATCGTAGGGATTTTTTTTAAATATTTCCTATACTCATTCTTTTGAGTGCAGAAAGTGACGATTTTGGTGGCAGACGAACTGTTTGGATCAGTTGAGGAAAACAAGGGGGATTTCACTATTACGGATGCAATGGCAAAGAAGATTATGAAGGTGACCCGTGTGGACATACAGAATCGAATTGGCTATCGTGTCAACTGTGAACTTTTCTATCACAATAATTTGAGCTCTGCCATTGGAGCATTTGGGAGGAATGGAAAGAAATCGGACAATCTTGTTTTGGGTTCTGAGCCAAGAGGATTTTATTTTAGAACAAATGCACATCCGCTACCAGATCCAGCGTTGTCCAGCCGTCAAAAAATTTTCGTAGCTTGTATATTGATTGGATTCATGCTCTCCTGTAATTTCCAATATTAATTTCCCAACCAATTAAGACTATGTATACTGAAATCATGATTTATGAGGTTTTTGACTGATTTTATCCTACAGATGTTCAATCCTAAGAAAGATATCCGAGGAACGAATAATTAACTGGTGCATCTTTGTTTTATGTTTCCATCTTTCCACTATGATGGGTGGGTTTTCCAGTTACAACGTTTTTGGAGCGTTGTACAACACTACGTAGTCCTTTTTTTAATTGTACTGCTTTAAGTTTCCTTTTCATTTTTCAAACAATAAAAAAAACAATATGCCCCGATAAATATATTTGCGCGTTCTGCTTTTTCAATAGATTTATACGGTACATTTCAATTATAGTGAAACATGTAAATTTACATGTATTTATACATTCGTAAAATTCGCATTAATTCTTGCATATATCTAACATTGAAAAACTCATTAAAAAATATAAACGTAAATAAGTCATTCAGGAATTCTGGTACATTTAAAGCATCCGAAAAGAACATCGACCAGCGTCTTGGTCGATTGCCCAAGTTGGGGCCCAAAAGGAAGCTTTTTTCTTGTATTTGTGGACAGTTATCTGGAATGGTGGAAAATGCTGCGTATATATTTGGAGGGAATTTCATCAGTATTCTTCATGATATAAAATGAGCTCTATCTTCTTCCATGGTATTCTTTACCATTCTTTATTTTCCGAAGGGTGTAAAAGAAAGGTTCTGATCAATTTCAAATCAAATTTTTTTAAACGATATATCGTACACAAGAGTACGTCACTGACAAAGTGATATGAAATTCAAAAGAAATGAAAGAGAATGTTGACGACGAAACAAACATCAATGGTCTTAGGGTGTCGAGTACCCAAAAAACTAACATCGACGAACGCCAACAATATTCTAGAACGTTACACTTGGGAAATGTGAGACAAATGTCTTTCGAAAAGTGCACTTTGACGATGACGTTGAAATATAGACTAAACTTGACTACGTAAACACAAGTTATCGTCCACGAAGGTCCACAAAATCGATGACGATAATTTCAAATTTTAGGGTCAAGTTTAAGATCAAATTTGACAAATATCTTTAATCTTCAAAAAGAAAACTTGGACTGACCTTTTCTCGTCACGGTGCCTCATGACATCGGCAACGTCCCACCCCCCAAAATATACGTGTCAATTTGTCATTGGCTTTGTGAATCAGTAAGCCATCCATTGCCTTTACTTATATACGGTGGGATGTATTCCCAATTCCCAACCGTGCCATGAATAGATATAAAAACAGTTAAATAGCATAATGTCGAGCATTAAATGTAGTCAACTAGCCACAAGCCGCGTTTGTTTATTTCATCGCCCATTGACCCATTGTAATTTCGTTGAAATCTCATGACCGGAAGTCATAGTGTCTAATTGATGGGAACTCGGCCTCAGCGGCAATTCTAAAAACGTTTTGTTCGACACACATTTTTCTTTTGTATACAATAAAGTAATTTCTAATATTTTTGTAGAATAATAATAATACGTACTTTGTACTTTACGCTATAATTACATTTATAAATTTAAAGTCAAGCGTGTTAAAGGAGACAGATATTTTATATTGCCATTTAAGTTTCACATGTGTACTGGTTCAAGAGGACAGCATTTCACACTACGAATTTATAATCTTGTGGAAACCGTATATAAAGATAATTTCAACTCTATACTCAAACTCTACTTACTTTGTGTTCAGAGTTGTGAAGGTAAATGCATAACAATTTTTCATTACAAATGTGATTGATATTGGCAATTTTGATTTCCTTTATACATACATATATTGATATATTACGTGTACACGACGTACTTACGATACATACCGCATACTTATACACTTACAGTTATGTATATGAAAAGTAATAATACTTTTTACAGGGTGCATATACATTTTGTTGTTTATTTGATTACAGGTCCATTAAGTGACCGATTTAATTTGGAAGAGTATGGAGGATCAGGATCACAGTATTACGGGAATTGATAAAGTCGTTAGGAATAATGTAAATTCTACCCCAGTACAATTAGATACTGGACAGTTGTTCCAACTTCCGATTACAGTCAGTAATTTACAGACAGGTATATTTTCAATAACAAACAAAGGACGTATATTTACTGTTTTGTAGATATGTATTGCTAATACCTATACTTTAAACTACTACATACCTATTTGTACAATATTTCCTTTACCATTTGGTGATACAGGTACATCACCGAGTCTGTTATATACGGAAGCATCAAGTTTAAATCCTCTTCCTATTCATAATTGTCAATTATGTAGGAAAAAGTTTTGTAATCCAGCAAATCTACTGTCGCATATGCAAAATTATCATCATATTGATACAGAACACGTTGTTGAAAATAGAAATGCTAGAGGTAAGAAGATTTAAAAAACAAATATACATATAGCGTAATGACGAAATGGCATGCTGTTCAATTTTTAAGCTATTGTAGTATCACATCCAAATTATAAAGTTATTAAAAATACAAACTAGTATTTAACACGTATTTATTTATTTACAAACTTTTAATGTATTTATTTTTTAATGTTGTTTTAAGTAAAAGAAGCCGAACAACAGCAGCTACAAAAACCAGCAAGTTCACTTCCGCGTTTGGCTCCAACAACCACAAATGTAGTCCCAAATATTGTAAATCATACACCTATTTCATTTCTTACTCCAAGTATGTCAAGAATAGTTGCCGAGTCATTACAGCAAAGTCGATCAAGTTCAATCTCAGCTCCAGCAACAACAAACACAGTCCAAAATATTATAAATAATGCTGTCACTTCATTTCTTCCACCGAGTAAACCAATACGGACCGAACCTCGTTACATTAGAATAGCGCAAGCACCAACAAGAACAACAACCACAACCATTGGAAATAAAAATTATACTCTTGTTCCTATTACTTTATCGTCTCTTCTTCGTCAGCCATCCGTACAAAATAATCCTCAAAGCAGTAGTAATATAGTAGAAAATACTCCACGTCTCGCTACACCTACAATTCATTTAACTGGAGCAAGGACTGGGAAGGCAGTAACTCCTAGTAAAACGGGTGTTTTGACAGTAGCCGAATACAGCCAAGCTAGTGCCTTAGTTGGTAAGCATCAATACAATTAAACTTTGTGTCAAAATGAATTTGGTACTTTGCATACATGTGAACCTGTATAACCTCTGCTTAGTGCTTACTATATATATATTTTAATATTTTAAAATAAATTTTTATGATTTCTTTATTTTTTATAGCTCAAACAGATACGAATGCGTTCCATTGTTCCATATGCTCCGTAACGTATTCTACCCGAGAAACTGTAGAAGCTCATGTGAGACAAAAACATTTGGGGGAAAGGCCCCACCTTTGCAAAACCTGTAATCTCAGCTTTGCTTACCCCTTCCACAGGGATGAACATCAAAAATCTTGCGCGGTCGGAGGATCTTTAGCTAACCAAAGTCAGGATCCTGTGACTACACAAACTATTTCAAGTAATTGATATGAGGACGATTGAGTTTTCAGCATAAAAAATAATTAAAATGATGAATATTGATAATAGTAAATATTTTTATGTATTTATATACATAACTCAACATAATTTTAATGCTCCTGTCTTTGGTTTCTTTTACTATTTATAGTGACTAAGAATGAAGTATTAAAATTAGATCCAGAGGACCAATGTGTACTCCCAGAAAGTCCAGATGGAAATGTGGCAGAGATGGACACTGACGTTATTTCGGATTATGAACGAGGCATTCATATTCGTATTTTAGATCAACATGATAATACACAAGGAGGAGGAGGCACCGGGAGAAAGAAGCATGTTGATTCATATATCATGAATTTAAGTCCGTATTTGGCAAAACAGGGTGTTCTGACGGAAGAACAAATTAAGTTTGCTGGTTGTATGATAGGTGAGTTACTTATACATAGATACATGACAGATTTATAGCTTATCGTTAGTCAACAAAATGTGGTGCAACACGAGGATATAATAATATATGTGTGTAAATAAAAAAATGATGTGAATATTACAGAAAAAGTTGACGATACGGAGGAAGACAAAACTGGTTACCGTTGTAAACTCTGCAATCAAACTCTGAGTAATATTTTCCATGCACGAAATCACGTTCGTCATATTCATTTGAAGGAGCATTTCAAATGCCATCATTGTGGTAAATTATTTGAGAGTCGTAACGCCAGAGATAGGCACAAAGTGAGATATCATAATAATAACAAGACGTCGGCTGGACAATCTGTAACCATTATTCAATCTCAAATCTATGTGAATCATCGGGGTCAGGCTACTGTCTCAGCGGAAGAACCAGCAGGAATCCATCCTACTCAGCTGCCAAACTTGATTCTTGATTCTGTTGGTAAGGGAATAACTTGAGAGCGACATATATGTATAAATGTTTATCGGTTATATTGATTTGTTAATTCAGTTTTTTTCTTTTGGCTCCTCTAAAACTTAGGCCGATGTGGGGATAGATTTGAGTGCAAGAAATGTCGAAAAAAATTCAATGCTCATTCCTCAACACTAAGTCATGTTCGTCAAGTTCACTACGGGAAATCTCATCTATGTAATTTTTGTGGCCTTGTCTTTGAAAACAATCTCGGTGCTCATCGAGATAAATGTAAAACAAGCAATCAGCAAGGTACAATGTAGTATTAATTTTATTTTAATAAGCTTAATATAACAATATTAAATAAACAAGTAAATAAACAATTAGTTATTATTTTTATTATTCATTGTCTATTTTAGGTGGAAAGCATACATTAAATGATAATAATACAGAAATCTCAGAACATTCGGAAGAAATTAAACATTTGAATCTCATCATGGACAAGTCCATTACATGTAAAAGTGAGAGAACGAATGATGGAAATACACACGAAAAGTTTCAGTGTAAACTATGCCTTCTAGAGGTTGACAAAAGGCCAAATGCGGAGGCTCACGTTTGGATTGAGCATATTAGAAATGAGTGGGCGTTCACCTGTGGAAATAAAAATGTCGATGATATTTATCTACAATTCCTTAAAGCTCAATTTACAAAGCCACGAGGATCACAGCTCAAACAGTATTCAAATTCATCGAATTCTATGCACGATCCATCGTACATGTATGCTGGTTCCATTGAAAATGTTACTTATAGTGGAAGTGGAGATCCTCTAGCAAAAATAAGATTGGAAGAAATGGCGTATGAAGAGACAGAAGAGGAAATGCCGTTTGATCCCATGTCATTGTGTGATAATCAAATATATGTGGAGGGATCATCGTCATTCCCAGAGCGACAAAGTACAGAGAATCCTCTCGATTCCGATAATTTTGTAGATGCGAGTTCAACATTATTGGAATGTAAAATGGAAGAGAACAATGAACCAGAGATTCAAGAGGACTGGCAAAATGATAATAGTAATTGTGATATCGACGGTGAGACTGATAGTTCTGATAATGATCTACCACAATTTAAAATTGTTGGCTATGGACATATTAATTCTATTGCTGATCATGATGGATCAAGTACGGATGTAACGGAATCCAATCAAACATCAACAGGGGTTTGTCAGAAAGATATTGACGAACTTAACGTGAAAGCTCTCCAATATATAAGTAAGAAGATTTTTTGTTTTGCGCCTATAAATACTTTATTTTAATTTTATAGTGAACATGAAATTGTAATAGTTTCTAATGATGATGTACTTATTATTTAAATTTTATTTACTTTTGACAGAGGAAAGAAGTGGTCAATTTTACTGTGTTGTGTGTCAACGTGTTTCGAATTTGAGACGGCAGCTTGTGGAGCATGTCAGACTTTCACATCTTTGTACAAACGATAGTAGGGTTGAGTGTAAGATTTAATGAAATATTTTAAAAGTCTACATTATCGAGAGATGGATCTTCTGTATTTAGAAAATCTTTGCTATCATAAAAATTAAAAAATACTTAGCATTGTTTTTATTTTACAACAGGTGATATTGATAATATTTCGAAAGGAAAACGAAGTCATACACCAGACCCGGATAGTCGTATGTACTGCTGTTATTGCGAAGACTATTTCCATAGCATTGGAGCCCGAGTAGATCATGAAAACCATTGTTCGAGTAGGGGTTCGATCTCTTCTGTTTTAACTCTGCCCCAAACCACTCCTAGAAATACAATATCCACACCAGAGGAGAGAGCTTTACGCTTTGTTCGTAAGTTTATTTTCATAAACACACGTATAATCATGAAATTATGTACTCGTTTACAGTCAAGACTAAATGGCAAATTATAAAATTACTCCTACAATGCAAAAGTTGGAAATATTTAGTTCATATTTACATGGAATTCAAATTAATAATAGAACTCTGTTTTTTTGTGTTCAGGCTCAGAAAAAAATGAGTTCACTTGTACAGTCTGTAAAATCCGATCATCTCAAGTTGAGCGTCTTGTGCATCATGTGAGGAAAATTCATTTTGGAGAAGAAGATTTGGAATGTTTGGGTTGTAAGGGGAGTTTTCCTAATAAAATTACGCGAGATCGTCATATGGCACGATGTTCTGAATACAAGAAAGCGGGCAAAGTATCTGGTCCGAGCAGGAAAGCACCAGCAACTGCTAAGAAAAAAGTTGGGAGACCTTGTAAAATGGAAGAAAAATGTCATCCTCAGAAATTAGGCCCTAGATCAAATTTCGTAATGGATCGAAGTGGAGTTGTCAAGAAAAAACCGGGGAGACCCTTTGGAAGTCATCTCATGCCAACAAAAAAAGCCTTAAGTAACAAGTCATCTAGTCAGACATTAAATATGGGGAAGATTGCAGATACAATGACATCAGAGAGTTTTAGGAATCCAGACGCTTCTAAAAATTCTCAGACTGAGAGTAAGAAAATCGAATCACCTACAACATACGAGAACAAAAACTCGAAACCCTCGTTGTATACTCCTGCTAAATCTTCTACTTCCAAAGTAGAACAAAAAAGTATTGTTAAGGCGTTGACTGAGGATCAAATCCAACAAGCTAAGAATATGATTGGTGAGTTTGTTTCAGTTTGTTGATAATGATTAAAGGGTAATGCATTTGTTATTAGTGATTAATATGAAATGATATGATTTTTGTCCAGTTCCTTGGCGTGTGGGTGGAATGTATGCATTTTCAAAGTGTAAAGAATGTTCTACACTCTTCTCAAAGTACTCGAATGCAGAAATTCATGTACGACGAGTACATTTTGGAGAATTTTCATCTGAACTAAACTTGGGTCCAGCCGTAGATAGTAATTTGAAAAGTTTATCAGAAGATTCCGAAAGTAAAAGTAAAAGAAAACGTGAGGAGAAAGATGCGATCTCAGATAATTTACCAACTCCAAAGTCAACAAAAAAGTCTTCAGACAAGAAAGAACATGATTCTGATGGAAATAATTCAGTTGCAGAATTAGAAGACAGAGATGATGATATGGATAATTTTGATGAATGCGATAAAGAGGAGGACAAACAAGATGAGGCTCATGTTGTTGCTCCTCCAATTTCCCCAAGGAAAACAACTCGTTCGATGGCAGGAGAACTTCGGAAGAAATATATGCAACCGAAGAAAATCGCCAACACTCTCACATCTTTAACACCCAAGGAGTTTATGGAGGCACAAAAGTTAATTTGTAAGCTTAATTAAGGGTATTATCATTGTAATTCGTACTCCTAATGGATGCTTGATTGAATATGCGTTGATTTTTTTTGTTTGTATTTTTTACAGTGAAACATTCCCGAAACGGTTATGAATGTAAAATTTGTCATTCGAAATTTGATAGACTCGTCAATATCTCGAGCCATATAAGAACTCAACATTTTGCTGAACGACCGCATCATTGTTTAAAATGTGATGAGCGTTTCTTTGGTTATAACGAATTTGAAGCTCATAAGAAGATTTGTGGTGTGAGCAGAAGTCATGATGAAAAATCAGCTACTCCACCCTCTTCTTCGTCGAACAATAATGAAAAGAAAGCTAATTATCTTTTGGGTTCCAAAAAATCTTCAGTCAATCCAGAAGCTAGTTCTATTTTATCTGGAGACATTGTCTGTAAATCAAGTCAAGAATCCCAAGGTGATGGAGTTTTGACTCCGGAGCAGATTAATGAAGCTTCTGATCAGCTGGGTAAGTTTTATTTATAAATATAAATATTTAATTTAAGTTTAAACACGTATCGAAAATATACATTTTATAGGTCATTAAATTAAACCATACATATTTGTTATCTCCCTTTTATAGAGAAACTTAAGAGCAGGCGTTCTGGGAGTAAACTCGTGGTTCAATACAAATGTAAAATGTGTCATATTGTGCTTCGAGGAAGTTTTGCGGAGTGTATGAAACATGTTCGCCGAATTCATTACAATGAAAAGGCATTCCATTGTTTAAAATGCAATGATCGTTTTAGATACAGAAAGTCGTTTATGAATCATACACTTACTTGTGATGGAACTCAAAGTCAGAGTGAAAGTAATAACGAGGAAACACATGCTGCTGATGCATCTCCAAATCATACTTCTGTATTGTCAACTGACACATTGTACCAGTGTAAATTATGTGGGGGAAAATTAGCGGATAAGCCACTCGTTCGCTATCATCTAGTTAGTCTGCATTGTAAGTTTCCCAGCAATAATGATACGTTTCACGTTCTTGAATACGATTTACGATTTCGGAAGCAGAAACAACAAAAATATCAATTATAATTGAGAATAATTCTTAATCATGACTTTTGAATGTTACTCCATAAATAGATGGTGATCTGCAGTCTATGGGTAAAGGTAAAGGAGAGGACCTCGAATTCATGGACAGTATGATTGAAATTGTTTCAGCCAATAATAAAAATCAAACAATAGCAATAAAGAAAGGTAAAAGTCAAGTTTAAATAAATCAAATCAAATACTATATATATGTAAGATGTTAAGTATAGGTGCATAGTAAAGTTTTTTTCGTTGTGATTTTAATTATAAATGTTATCATTGTGTAATTCCAGAGCCTGTATCAACTATGACAAAATCCAAGATTAGTCAAGTCAAGTCCGTGCCGACTTTACCAACAACTCGAATTACTCAGAAGAAAGAGCAAGAGCTTAAAATTTTGGACACCTATTCATTAAAACAAATACCGGAAATTCCCAAAGAGAAAAAGGTTGAAGACGAGACTATTGACCAGAAACCTGTCAAAGTTTACAGTGATGAAAAAGAGTTTCTCAAAAGTGTACCAGAACTTGGATATTATTTGAATAATGAGGGTGATTTGGAAACTCTAAAACCGTGTTATGTTCAAATTGAGAGGTTTCGATTTTACGGTGTTCTTCCACCTTGTCTCGCGGCCGCTGCTAGAAGTCTTATTGGTACATCACATAACACTAAATAAAGAAAACTTATTATTTTAATCTAATTTAAAATATTTGTTACTTAAGCAGGAATATTATGAGACACTGAAGGCAGTAAATTAAATGCCTCATTTGAATATTTTTACAGAACGACTAGGAGCTGACTCATACACATGTCGAAATTGTAAAGCACATTTTCAGAGTCATAACGGCATCTATAAACATGTGAGAGTTCATCATTACGGTGAAATTAGATATCAATGTGAAAAATGTGGCAGGAGATTTATTACATCGTCCGGGCAGACAGGTCACACGCGAACTTGTACCGAAAGTAAGTATTTTTTTAAATTTCCAAAGGGTATACGTGGGAGAAATTTGTGTGGAGTGATCAATAAAAAATTCTTGTTTTTGTTTTATTTTTGTTTCCAGCTGCTTCAGTATACCAGGATGAAATTAAAATTGATAGGAAAAAAGTTAAAATCAAAATGGAATTCAAGAAAGTTGACCGTGAAAGTAAAAATATTGAAACTGAAACGAAGAAAGTTAGGCGTGAAAGTAAAAAAGTTGAAATTGAACCGAAAAAAGTTGCTCGGGAAATAAAAAAAGAAAAAGTTGAAATGGAAACCAAGAAAATTGAAAGTCCGTCTCTGCCGAAGCCTTCAACCAGCATGTCAAGAAGTATAAGTTTACAACCCACAGTAGATCTCGCAAATCGACCTTTAAGTGAGACGGGTATTTTGACAGAAGATGAAATAAATGAAGCGCATGGATTGATATGTAAGTCTTTTGAATTTAATGACATTAAGCATGATCAGAATACCAAATATTTTGTGTTAGTATATGTTATGATACGTTTTTTCTTTCTGTGTTTAGATGAAGTAAATGAAATTGGGAACGATCCAACTATGACTACCCGTTACTCATGTATGGCTTGTCCTTTATTAAAAGATGACGATCAAGAGAGGATACGCCGTCATGCTCGAGAAGTCCATTTCGGTGAGCTTTTCTATTGTTGCGAATTTTGCGAAAGAAGATTTGGTAAACCAGGCCCTGCGAAGCAACATGGTCGAATGTGCTCTGTTAAAATTCTACAACAAGCACAAGCTTCATCAGAATCGTTCTCCAAAGTAACTGGTAAGAGTTCCCAAAAGTAGGATATCTGTATCTTGCTGTTTTTAATTGCATAGAGTCAATTATACATACCTACCTATATTACCTTTTGTTTTCAGAGTCTGTTTTGAAACCACGTAAGAAGCCAAGAGCCAAGAAAAATTTGACATTGAAAAAAAAGAAGAAGAAATCCAACCAAAACCACACGATGGATCCAGCTCTAAAAATAGTGCCTTCTCATACTAAAGCTGAAGAAATAAAAGAAGGTGATGATGACGATGATAATAGTGACAGCGATAGCGTGACCCCCAAAACTACGTCTAATTCTGAATTGAATGATGATCAAATCCCGAGAGAAACTGCAACATCCACAGCTGGATCTGAGAATGGTGATAACGTTTCCACTTCGAATGTGTTCATAAAGGAGGTGGAGAGAAATGAATAAAAAGACTCTGACATGAAAACTGAGTAATAGGAAACTGACTAATAGTAATAGGAAACTTGTTTTGTATTATTAATATTAATTATTAATAGCGATACTGTAGCTTACTTTCAGTGATCAATAACCTCGATTCTCTGAGCAAAATGAAAATATTATGGTTATATGTATCATCACACATGTATTGTATGGAAAATCTGCCCAGGACAAAAAATCTGCTCATACTGGGAGCTACAGAGTTAAATGGGAGCAGAAAATCTGCTCCCCATTTGCTCTGTACAAACCAAAATTTCCTGCTCATACTGAAAGTATGATAGTATGACAGATTTTCCATACACGCATGTATTAAATACTATCCAAAATATACCCAACGTCCTTTTGTTAGATCATCTCGGGGGAAAAATGAACTTAAAAGATTTCCAAATATTTCTAAAGCCTGTGTATTATATAGGGTTTGTATTCTTCATATTTATTATTTATTATACATAGTGTGTACTATATACACTTACAAAGTAGATTCTTATATTTATAATTTTGTACATTTATATTTCATTTGGGTAAGTAATTAATTAATTGTAAGTTGAGATGTCTATAATCTCAGGCCAGTGCTCTATTTATATTGCCTTCAATTTATTCTGTAAAATGAACATCATTGTTGTTTGTTGTTTCCTTTCGCTTAACTTTGTACCTTTGAAAATAAATTTATAGGCAAATGCCAAATACATACTCTCCATCCACGCAAAATCTACATTTTAGTTTATTCAAGGAAGCGCGAAGAATACGCTTCAAACTTCCGA
>JAIUND010001853.1:0-29424 GCA_034699125.1 Gisinianus flammeolus | reverse complement strand
AGAGAGAGAGAGAGAGAGAGAGAGAGAGAGAGAGAGAGAGAGAGAGAGAGAGAGAGAAACATCACACACACTGTGAGAAGAGTAGACGAAGGAAAGAGAAGCAAAGCAAACTTAAAGCCAAAGCCAGAAACTGGAAACTAGATGAGAAGTAAAGAGACATGCAGTTGGTATAATACGAAATACGAACGAACGAACGAACAAACGAACGAACGAACGAACGAACGAATGAAACGAAGTATGGAAAAGTGCAAAGAGTATAAAGTAAAGTAAAAGCAAAAGGGTCTCCCTTCCTTCCTTCTGGTTCTGGTTCTGGCCTTGCCTTGCCTTGCCTTGCGTGGAAAATGGTGGAAATATACGAGTACGAATGGAGCGAGTGGAGCTACATATGTACACTCACGTATGTATTGTACGTATGTACATATTACTACATATGCACACGAATAGGATGGACGGAGAGCTAGCTGGCTGGCTGGAGAGTCGTAGTCTGTAGTCAGAGTTTTTGAAGAGATGGGATTCAATACATGTAATGGAAAATGTAGGGAATGGAAAGGAATGGCAATTCTCTCTGCTCTGTTCTGTTCTGCTCTGCTCTGTACATAATACATATTACATACATACAGTCAAAAAAGAGAGAAGGAAAATACTGGTAGATTTTCCTATCTCTGGCCACACAGGCGGAGGATAAGGTTTCATGGAAAATACTGGCAACTCCAACTTCCCCAACTCTGTGAGCCTTAAAGCCTTTATGTATTCCTTTTTTTTCTCTCTCTCTCTCTCTTTCTCGCTCTCGTCTACATACAGCCGCCGTGTCCGCCCTATCATACATAATAACCTCTCCATGTATCCCGCACTTTATGTATACATTTGTACTTTAGTCAGAGAGTATTATGCCATGTCTCAACTCAACTCCCAACCCAACAAGAAAATGACTGCATGGGGAAGATATCTATAACTACATACATATATACACACTCTATCTCTCTACATATACATATATACATACATACATACATATATTGAATACATACTTTTTACATTTTGAACCTCACGGTTATACATTTACTACATACACATCCATACATATGTATATACATACAGAATTTCTATAAATATAAATATTATCCCCCACACGCACACACTATCAACCATCAACTCTCCTCTCTTTCTCTCTCAGTCTCTACATACACCATATCATAAAGTATACATGTACACAAACTATCCTATTCGGTTGTATGTGTAGCGAAAAAGCCATTAGAAACTCTAGCTGTGTGTGTGTATAGACAGATGATATGTACAGACACAGACCTTCATGTACAGAACAGAGTACACTGTGGTACAGAGCAGGCATGGAAGGTATGTACATACATACTAGAAGAGTTCTCTCTTGCTCTTGCTCTCTCTCTCTCTACTTCTACCTTGTTAATAAAATACTTACTGCATACTGTACATCTGGAGAAGCTATCTTGTATAAATACACAGCGTTCAGTTCCATTTTATGTGTATTCCAATAGTATTATACAGATATAGTGTAGTATATGTATATGTATGGAGTTTTTCAGAGATATTCATATGTATGTAGTGTACTGTCTGGGTACAGGGTGGTAGTTACTTTATTATTCACTATTCACAAAGTGTGTGTATGTATGTCCATGTGTAGTACATAGTATCGAGCAGACATATTATGGCATAAACTACATATAGTACAGAGAGTATAAAGATATTGGGTTGTTTGGTTCGATGGCTGGCTGCTGCTGCTGCTGGCTGCTTTTGATTTTGCTCTTGCTCTTGCTCTTGCTCTTGCCTTTACCTTCTCTCTCTGTCGCTCGCTCCTACTTACACTCTGCAACAGAAAGAAGAGAGAGAGAGAGAAGCTTTTGAGTTTGTACTTTATACTTTATACTTTGGAAACTTGGAGGAGAGTTTTGTGTGTGTATGGTGTATGAATAGGATGTTAGATGTTAGTAGAAGAGGGAGAGAGAGAGACAGAGAGAGATAGAAAGGACATTGCAAACGAAACGACGAATATATACGACGACTAGGACGACAACGACGACGAGCCACACCACCACCTTACTGAACTAGACTTTTGTGATCAGTCACATTTACAATTGGTGTTGGTTGGGGGCATTGAGCAGTACTCCCGACAGTCCTAACGATTAACATTGTTTTCACAGTCAAACCATATAACCATACCCATCGCCAATTAGAGATTCAAGTGATTAGTGGCCGTGGTGAGTGAGTGACTACTGAGTGTACTCACTTTACATTTGCTCCTGCTCGTGTATACACATAACACATACATACACCGACGACTCTTCAATATTATATATTATATATATATATTTATTTATTCATACATGTGTCGTCGTGCAAACATTTTGTTATAAATTATTATTATTATATTATATATATATATATATATCGTCATGTAAAAGGAAAATATAGACACTCGTTTTTTCCCTGGATTTTTCTCGCATATATATTCGTGTGAGTGAGTGAGTGAGTGTTCGTTGTTCGTTGTTCCTGTTTCAAATGTGTTAAATACAGTCAATTCAATACACAACAACAAAACTTCGGCGAGGATTTGTGTGTTCATGTGTGTGTGTGTTTGATTTGTGTGGAAATAAAATATAAATATTCGGACGCTCGGTGTATAGTGTGATTGCTATAATTTTTATTGGAAATTGGAAATTTTATATACACATGTGTGTGTGTCCTGTGTGTGTATGAAAGAGAAGAAAAAATATATATATTTCCAATTGTGTGTTGTTTGGAGAGTTTTTTCAAGAGTTTTTTATTCAAGTGTTTCACAGTAAATCAAATAAAATTATTGTGAGTTTTAAGTGTCGGCTGGAATTGTGAGTGATTGTGATTTGAGAAAACACGTTTTTTGGAAAAAATTGATTGGATTCATTCGTCTCTCGTGACACTCTCCAGTAATTCGTTTGTTTTACTGACAAAGTGAGTCGAGACTTGTTTTTATTATATATTTACATATATGTATTTAGTATTTATAATTGTACCGTGTTCAATTTATATTTAAATGGTTTTATTTTCATTCTCGTTGGTAATTGGTGTCATGTCTATTATTTATATCCTTACCTTGTCCATTCTATTTACCCGAATTGTTGTATCGTGAGTATGTACATAGGTATTTACTAAATACTATTTACACACATTTTGAGGCGCACAATTGTTTTCTTGAGTAGACTATACTGTAGACATTAAACATCATTATCGGTATTGTAGTAAATTGGATCCTTAATTTTCTCTAGACGTAAGTCCAATTGGTTTACATGATTCGTGTACGAATTTCTAAAGTTGGACTTTCGTGTAGGGATAATGACTAACAATAAGACTGTAGACTGCATTGCTCAATTTATATTTTTATTCCTACATTATTACTGTGATGTTTATTTTTGGGGAGCTTGAGAACTCTGTGCAAGTTAAATATGGTAATTTCAATTACTCATTCAGTCATCAGTATTTCAGTATTCTGTAAGAATATATGAAGAATATCTATTTGATTTGATTTTCAAATCATCAACACCATTGTCTAGTTTTTTGTGGTCATTAGTTTCATCAAGTCTTTGTAAGTGTCTTGTCTTTTAAAACTATCTCCATTGACTTTGACTTTGTAAATAATTTGTCGTATATATATCGTCAAACAATTTGGAATCGTGGGGAAATGTAGAAAAAAAATTGTTCATGATTCATATCATTTATCATTTGTATCGAATAATGGGATATCAACAAAATGACTGGCCTTTGATGTCTCGAAGATAACTAAACTAAATTACTAGTCTTCTCTCAAAGCACAAAGGAGAAAAAACTGCACAGAACACACACACACACACACATAAGTATGTATAGAATAACAAGGACACACAAAGTTATCAATTTTTCTTGTACACACACAACACACATTTGTATAATATACATACAAGTACACTGTGTGAGTTCATTACAGAAGCAATTATGATTTATGATTCAATGAGTCAAGCCGCCGTGAACAATATTTATTTACATGGATACATAAAAAATGACACTCTCCGTTTGTTAGTTTATATCTATAAATGAGTAAATATGGGTACAATTATCTTATTAGTTGTCGGCTCCTTCTGAACGGCAATTGTACCTGTTTGCCGTTATGCGTTAGTCTTTTCCTAATAATAATAATAATAATAATAATAATAACAAAAATAGTAATGATGATAGGTACGTACTGTAATGACATACCATTTAAATTTAATACCGCTTCCGAGAATAATACTCGTAATTAAAGCGTGGAGTATACATTGTACATGTACGGATTATATCTGTATTTTCCATGGATTCCTGATTAAAAACTAAAAGGAAAATGATGTGTTTTGTTTGGCACACACAGGAATATGCGGATATTAAAAATCTCGAATGTGTTTATTATATAAGGATTTTTCATCAAAGAGAAAAAAAAATAAAGAGAGAAGGGAGATTCTCAAAAGGGAAGGGATAAAGAATATACAGATATATATACAATAATATGATTCCTTTATTATGTCATTATGCCATGAGCCGTGAATCATGAATCATGTGAGAATCTATATCTACATGGAGATGGAGATGGAGAGAGAGAGGAAATCTATAGTGAAAAGAAGGGATTACATTTTTATACAGTGTTAGTTGGGAGTATAAAGTATAAAGTATGTAATGTGAGGAGAAAAGTTAAGAGCTGAAGACAAGATTTTTTGATTTGGATTTTCCAAGAAATATCAAATATATCGTACGAGTCTATGTGAACTTGCTTGGTGTAATGGCTGTATGTACATATTACATACATAGGTATGTTTGTGTAGTTGTACATAGTATGTTTGTTCGGTGGAAAAGTTGTCTAGGTGTATCTATGTGTATATAGAGTGGAAAAGTAAGCGGACGTATGAAGTATGAACGAGAGGGAGATTTTGGGTTTTGTTGGATGGCTGACTGAAAAAAAACCTGGAGGTATTCAGATTCTTGTATTGATTGACGACAAAAACTATGTGTATCGTATATATGTACAGTTTATGTGTAGGAGTGTTGAGGGAGAGCATACGTAAAAAGGAGTACATAGATATAATATAGTGTGTTGTGTGGCCGGATACTTGCCTTGTTGTTTGTCTATGTCTGTCTTCATACATATATAATATAGTTTTGTACAGTGGGCCATATTTTATTTTCTTGAGGAAACCGCAACTATTTTCTCTAGTATATACAATATACGTCCATGATTTGTTTGAGTCTCTCTCCGTTTCGAGTGTACTGTGTGATTTTCGTGATCCATCTTTGTTCTTTTTTTTTTTGGTTGGTTTGTTGGTTGGTTTGGTTTGGTTGGTATCTTGTACGAGTATATATTTTATACAAAGCAAAATTTCTTGAACTTTTGCATGGGCACATGTTGGCCACAATGTGCCTTGTATTTGTATTTGTCTCTCTTCTTTTTTCCACAGTGCAGAGTGGAATTGTTCCAGTAGGTACAGCTACAGAGAATTAAATGTGTAATGTGTAATGTATATATAGTAAGAAACAGGGAAAACGGAAAACCATTGTTTTTGTTGAAAGAATTTCAAATGAGAACCCAAATTTTCTTATTGTGTATTGGGTTCAATGGAAAGTAACAACAAAAACAAAAACAAGATATGTACATACATACATGAGGAGGCTTACTATTACTATTTTACTATGGACAACTATTACAGTTACCATAATTTAACGTCAAAGGTATATTATCAAGTGTAAAGTCTAATTGAGTCCTGAGTGCAATATACTTATTCAAAACGTGATAAGTTTGATAAGAGCATGGTGTCTGTATCGTAGATATACATATCTGTTTGGAGTTTGGGTCTCCTAAAAATATTTTGTGTGTGTGTGTTTCCGATATGAATGTTGTTTGTATCGTATAGTTGAGGGTTGATGGTAAATACAAATACATAATACATACATGACATTAAAGTAAAACCCTGGCCTCTCCCTCTCTCTCTCCTTCTCTCTCTCTCTTTGATCGTACCCCTTAAAAATACATCCATGTGAACGTGTGTAGTTCTGTACACGTACATATATCGTATATTGGATGTATAATACACGATCATCGTGTGTATTTCTCCGGTCACGTACACAGCTGATGTCAATGTTAACAATTTGGACATCTTATGACTTTGCTACTGTGAGTATTACTAATTACCAGTGTACAAAATACCTACATCATGTATGCAATGCTATATCAAACGATATAGAAACGATAGAAAGTTTAGACGCATTTACTTTTTATACATTTTCCATCATCTTATTTCTAGGTATTTATACGAAGAAAGAAAAAAATACGGAAAAGTTTTTATTCAATTTGTCGAGCATCTTCACGTTTCTTAACGTTTCATGTGAAAAATGTGAAACTTGTAAAATTTCTCTGGAGAGCAAAAATATTGGGAAACAGATTCCACGAAATTCCCTTCAAATCTACTAGTATATCTGTGTATACTACTAGAATCGGGGATTTACCATTTACCCACTAGTTTTTCGCATGTACTGGAGGGTATTATAGATTATAGCTTATAGCTGTTCAGGACATGGCAAATGGCAAAGTGGTGAGGATCTAATTTTTTCTAATGACTTCATCTTATATTTTTCCAATACGGGATTTATTTGAAGATTAACTGGTGCTGCTGTACAGTTTACTTTTTTTTAATATAAAGAATTGTCGTTTTTTTTTTTAAAAAAAAAAGAATTAATATTGACAATTTCACAGTGTAGAAGTGTAGATATTTAGGTATACATTGACAATGTATATAAGATACACACATATGCATTAGAAATATACGTATATACTGTCACTTTAGGTTTAACTGGTGTAGTTTTTTTCTGTTTTTGTGTCGTTTTTACAAAAGGCTAGCTGTCAGGTTGTCATCGAACTGTAAATATTATTATGTATTACAACGACAGTATACAAGCACACAAGCACACACACACATAAATACATACGATATAGGTATACTTGTAGTTTTAGTAAAGTGGCAGCTGCCGATTTGCTGATGCATCGATTACATTTGGTACATGTTCTTTTGTTTTTCTGTATATATGTATTATGTATACATCATTCAGATATGCATTCACCACCGTGAGGAATGTGTTTATTAAATAAATGAAATATTAAAGGACCTTTCTATAGTGTACTCGTATACGATTTGAAAGCTGACAAACTGATATACAGATATTTGATGGGAAATTGACAACTCATGAGTGGAAATTATTGTCATGATATGATATAAACACTTTTATTCGTATACATAGTCGTCGAAGAATCAACGACTAAATACCTACTGCTAGTGATCAAAAAATGACAAACAAATTGAACATGGTTGGACTATCACTATATCATCGTGGACTGCTTGACTGTGTGTACTTTGTACGTGCTCATACATACACACTCTTTATACATACACGACAATCTTCAGTATTGAATGGAAAACACAGTCACTGATTGATCATTGAATGGGAATATGATTAAATTTCTCAATTCTCAATGATTTTAATAACAATATTTACAGAATTGAATGAGTAAATATATCTGTATTTATGACGAGGGAATGTACATAATGAGTAATAAGGAGGTATAGAAACTCTTTTCAAGTACCGATATTATTCAAGTATTATTAATTGGTCAACGCAATAAATTATGTTGGTGTAGAACTTACACTTACAGCGTTCTATGTACATATATATCGTATGTATGTACTCTGAACATTAAATCATATGTAAATATTCCCAATTTTCAATTCATCCAGTGTTATTTTTGCAGATAGTACATTGAAATAATGAGTAAATTTGTCGGGCTCCCGCATCCATATACATATATGTATATATATGTACATACATACATGCATGTACGCGGTTTGTCGTTTGTTTTGTGTACACAGCACGTGAGCAATCTCCAAATGTAAGGACTTCTGACAATTATTAACACGTATAATCGTAACCCTTTTATTTCATTTCATTCGAATACGTAAACGTAGGTATATGTTATATGTATGTTATGTACCTCTATATGCTATGCATATACTTTCGTTCTCGTTCCCCTTCATCCATGCAATGCATCACGGTGTCAGCATTGTCATTGTGTGTGTTGTTGTTGTCTTGGTCGCTCATCCATCCACACCAACTTCACTCCCTCACAAGGATCAATCCCGGGATGATGCGTCTGGAGCTGGACATAAAATGCCCTACTGAATTTTTTTGCAATGTCTATAAAACATTTCCTATACAATCTTGATTGCACAAATACAAATACAGATATATACGATAGATAGTTTTGTATTTTAATATGTGACAAGACGACAAAAGAAAATCCTGTATTGTATATTTAGTCGGAGCAGATAATATTTGTTTTGTCTGGACGGGTCTTGGGTCTTGGTACAGAAATCAAATCATCCTCATGGTAAATACAGTTGGAAAGGATTCCTTGTCAGCAGAACGTATACTCACATGTACATATTACATCGTACCGACTCGTTTTATGTGTGTCCATATTCTCTCCATACACACACACACATAATGTGTAGTACACAGAATTTCGTATTGAATTTGGATTCGTATTTAAAAAAAATTTATAACGTCGGATTCGTATAAAGTATAAGACGTTTCCCTCAAACGCCCTTCTCTAATGTGTACTACATCATAACATCATACATGAACCTTTATCTTTTTCAATTTCAACTGTACGTGCATGAACTGAACGCTGTCTGTACACTTTTGTAGATGGTAAATATGTAGTCAAATCGTAATTTGACTCTACGTCTACGTACTATCTTCTATCGTACCATGTTGTACATATACTTACAGTTGAGTTAACAGTGTTGAGAGAAGTTTTTTACTTCTTTGCTTTTTTTATCAGCACACACACACACACCTGCACGGTCCTTACGCACAAGCAGTCGTACATTATGTACATGTTATTATATATAATATAATAGCTCTGTATATAATATAGTTATTGACTTATTTATGTCCTAAAATAATACTTGTTGTCTTTGACAGTAGTAATCATCATCATCATCATCATCATGTTTTTGTAGTGGTCTTTGCAAAAATCCAGGATTCACAGATAATAAATCATTCCATTTGATATTGATAATGATGATGATGAGGAGTTGCACTTATCCGTATTCATACAAACTATGTATGCAATTGTTTACTAGTTTTGAATTCATGACTTTACTCCTTGGTTTTACTAGGAAAAGTTACAATAAATTCTTTGAACTATTGTATACGATTGTGTACACACACACACAAACAATAAGCACATTGTCAACTAAAAAAAAAAAATCCATGACATGTCTCAAACAATTTATCGTATTGCTTCATCTCAGGGGACGAAGTTTTGATTTGATTGCGCTGAAATGAGATTTATCAGCTTCTTGTACTGATACGCAGTATTATATAAAATATAAATAGAGCTGATTGAACAACGCTCTGACGTACCATAACCATAAGTGTTCATTTGAATTAGTTTACAATTTAAAACTACTGCGTATTTTTCCAATGAATGAGGTATTATGTAGCATTATGTTTGAGTGCCTCAAGTCATAAAAAAATAAAAAACATAAGTACATATACAAGTACAGTGTAGACTGTAGTGTATGGAATTTGGAACTGTGAAATACATTTCATTATAGATAATAGATAACCCATGCAAATGATGTATATGTCTTGATGGAGAAGAGAGAAGCTATCTGTATTTACATTTAAATATTTCCTTTAATAGGATATAAAGTGCAATATGCTGTGCTCTTTCAATGTATTCCAGGATTTTATAATATTTACCAAATATCCTCAGTTTACATTTTAAATTTTAAAGGAGTTTTCTACGTTTGAAGTTCAAACTTTGAACAATACATATTACATGTATTTAATGTCTTTGAGGTCTGTTGACTGCTGATTGTTGACTGAGTTTGTCTCCTTGTATCTTTTTCTTTGGTATGCTCACTTAATACATACAAGTACCAGTAGGTATTAAGTACACGTATACAAGTGGGTACAATTACAATGGAGGACAAAAGATAGATATAGACAGAGAGAGAGAGAGAGAGAGAGAGAGAGAGAGAGAGAGAGAGAGAGAGAGAGAGAGAGAGAGACCTTCTTGGGGATCGTCGCCAGCAGTGCCTTGTAGGTCTCTATAAACAAAAGACATTCGAGTTCAATAGTGTAAAAATCGCAGATTTAAAAGTAGTAGCATGCTCATCACATTATCTGTAAGTCACTCTCTTTCTTTTGGCAAGGTTCTCAAGTACAGTTTTGGAGCTGTTAGAGTTTTTTGTAGAAGAATGAAAACAAGTATAGATAGACGTACAAGTACAGTCGAGTTTCATTTTCGTTGAATTTGTTCAAGCTGAAAGCTGAAAGGATGGCAGCAGACAAACATCAAGTTAGAAGAGCAAGAGAGAGAGAGAGAGAGAGAGATAGGAAGGAGGCGAGAATGTTAAAATGAAACTGAATGATAGCAAGGATATATTACAACGAAACACCACACTAACACACAGTGTGCGGCTTCTCTTTGTCCAAAGCATAAACCAGTAACCAGTAAAAAGCTGTAAGGTTTACTAGATTCACGTTTCCTTAGGATGTCCGATATGCACATTATGTATACAGATAAATTCCGGGCATCTTTTACACTTACTTACACACTGTACGAGTACACTACTAGATTACTCTATATAATATTTCTTACTTACTTCATATGATATGAGTTTGCTTGAGAGAAGACGAGCATAAGCATAGAGCAATTGTGTGTATGTATATATATTTATAATATTTAGGCATAAGTACTACATACATAGTAAATAGTAGGTACTGTAGATTGAGGATATTAGATTTGAAGTCTACATATATGCAGGCACCCATGGATATCATACATATCCCCAAGCTCCATAGTATTATTACATTATACAATCAAGGCAAACTGATGGTGAGCATGATATCCAATGCATCATGTACATATACTGCAATGGACTACGACTATGTACATGACACGTATGCCTGTAGTAGTCTGTATCCAGTCCAGAGAGTAGAGAGAAAATATACAAGTAACATACGTGTCCGTGTCCATAATATGTTAAAAACGACTCTGGTAACAGAATGGAATGGCGCATGGGTTAGAGTTAGACGGAATATGTGTGTGTATTGGTGTGTGTGTGTACGTACATGTACATACAAAGAGTTTAAAAAAATCGAGGAAAACTACGTATAGCGAATTCAACTTGAGCTCATTACTTAGCAAGTTAGAATGGTTTATCATGGTTTTCTGTATGCATCTTTGTATGGGTAGTTAGTAGTTAGGTACCCACAGTTAAGGTATGCATGAAAGGCTTTTATGCATTGAACACCAAGCCAGAGGCAGATGTAGAAATAGAGAGTGAGTGAGAGAGAAGGAGACGAGCTGAAAAAAGTACGCACAGCATTTCATACGATACGACACTGAAAGACTCTGCTAAAGCCTGAACTGACTTTGCTCCTGCTCCTGCTTGTCCTATGGGCTCAAGTTGATAGTGTGTGCGTTCGTTTGTATCAGTAGCTTGAGTTTGAAGCTTCATAACAGCAGTTGTACAGTACAGGACAGAACAGAGCAGAGTACACGACAAACGACAACACACTCCATGTGTGTAATCATGTTTTTCTCGGAACGTATCAAAACTACTGGCGTTGGCTTTGGCTTTTGCCTAGTTTACTAATACATAGATACTATGACGACTATGACGACGACGATGAACTAGTATTGTTGTCGTATACTGTGACTGTGTGAGTGAGTATGAGTATACAAGTAAGCAAGTACGTAGTGCGCCTAGATTAGATTCTGTGTGTGTGTGTGTGTGTGTGTGAGAGAGAGAGAGAGAGAGAGAAGGGAGCATTTTCTTATGTTTTTGCTGTTTAAATACAACATTTTGGAATGAAATTCTACAGCACTATGGATGTGTATTGTGTATACATAGGTATGGATTGTAGCTTTGGATTTTAGTCACTCCTTGTTCAACCTTCCATCATGCAAAGCACAATTCTCGGTTCACGAACGAGAAGGACTCTGATCAAGAGAGAGAGAGATTTGAATGAATGGTGAAAAAAAGGGAGCTTGTTTCATGTTTTATTTTATTTGACTCGGTGTGGTGAAACTACTCTTCCATGTTCCTTTAATTCTTGTCTATCTCACTTTATTTATGTAGACACATTTGAGTATGGATGGAGTGAACTGGATATATATATTTCGTATATCCAGTTCACCTTAAGTTTTAGCACTTAGTTTTGCGGCTATTCATCTCTCTCTCTCTATTCCTCTCTCTCTCTCTCCCTCTGAGCGTCTCTTGGCCCTGTGTATCGTTCTTCACTCACTGCTTCTATCAGAGTAGTCTGAGTTATATAATCGCAAGTTGCTAAGTTACAGCCGCACACATCAACACACTCAGCATCAATTGAGCGAGTGAGTGAAACCTCAATGTACGTAGTAGACAAAAGTAGAAGAAGTAGAAGTAGCAATGGAGAAGCCAGTGAAATGAAATTAAACGATTTTCTCGACTAATATACTCATCTTGTATAGTTGGGGACTGGTTATTATACACAAGTTGGGAACTACCAACAGTTTTTTGGTATATTTCCGTACGTACGTCTTTTTGTCTTTTTATTGGGCTCCTGGCTGCTCCTGTCTGCAATATTTCTACTCCTATTCTCTATCATTCTCTCTCTTTTTTTTCGGAATGTTCATTTTGTGGACTGTTAAACGGAATGAACATTGTTTTATTTACTTGTGAGTTGTATTTCTTCTCTGCTCCTTTGGATATAAAAACTCGCTAAAGCTCTCAGATTAATTAAACTTTTTTTCTTCTTGCACTTTTCCAAATAAAAATGAGGCCAATGGAACATGGAAAATGAACTTACTTGCCTTATGGTTAATTATTGCTTAGTTATGGACGTAATAATTAGTTAGGTATGCGTTCAGTACTGAACTTTGTCTAGTTGAGTGGAGCCATGAATATTTCTATTCAATTTATTCACGTATACGATAAACGATATTTTACTGCATTTACGCTACACTCAAAAATTGTATCTTTCAAAATGTATTTGTTTGTTTGTTCATTCATCATTTTCTGAGAAATACTATCAAGCCGAGTTTGGTCAGAGCAGTCTCAATCGACAGATCTCCTTAGCTGAGTCATCAAGATTGGTTCAATTGTTTAGCAGTACATATATCTGTATAAAGG
Organism: Gisinianus flammeolus; assembly: GCA_034699125.1. Classification (NCBI taxonomy): domain Eukaryota; kingdom Metazoa; phylum Arthropoda; class Collembola; order Symphypleona; family Katiannidae; genus Gisinianus; species Gisinianus flammeolus. Next base: position 16,174 of record JAIUND010001853.1, on the reverse strand, counting down.
GAAAAAATAGCTAAAAATACAGGATAATTAAATGTATTTGTCCTGATATAAACGCGTGGTGTAAACTTCAACACAATAATTTCTTATTTGTGTCTACTCAAATTAGGTAATGTATTGAAAAAAATACAAAGGCCCATTTTTACATGCATACATAGTTTTTAAATGTGTTTGTTCAAGAGTTGAGCTAGAAATGTATAAAAAAAAACAGTATTGAGCCTGTGGTTATGGAGCTGCTTATTTTTTATTTATATTATATTTTATTTATACTGTTTGTCTACAACATTCAAGTAGTCTAGTTTGTAATTCTAATTCTAATTTATTATTTCAAACGATAAGTATCAGTATTCAGTAGATACATGGATGGATTCAAATGGTGTATGTATCTATGTATCTATGTAAGTATGTGTGACACATTGTGTGTACAGTATACACACTGTGTGTACAGTATACACACTGTGTGTACCCATGTGTAAATGTGTGTGTACTTAATACTCGTGTTTGTAAAATACTAAAACAAACATTGATATTATTATTATATTATATCTGACACAGTCCTTTTTATGTAAAATGTTCACTCTCATATTAGTTTTAGTTATGTACACATAGAAACTGCGTGTATACTATATTTAATGACAATTTATGAAGGCGAACAAAGTCCAATTTCCCCATATTATGATGTATTACTTGACATTCTTGTATCACATATAGTATCGTAGTATCTGTAAGTACATACACACGACTTGCTCATTCATTTGTTGGTTTTGTTTTTATATTCCTGCTACACTACTTCTGTCCATGATAATAATAATAACATAATGTGTAGTATAATGAGTCTGTATTATGGTATTATGGCGTTCTATGTGCGTATGAATTTATATACTTACACAACATCGTATGTGAGTCGAGACTTGAGAGTCAAGGGTGTTAATGTTAATTAGCGTATTAATTCATTGAACAATCTTTTGTTTTTTTTTTTTGTAATTAAAAGCCTCTATAAATTGTTTGTACATTGTGTATATACTTTATACACATAATATATCGTATTAATATGTATACCCAAGTATGCATTGAATATCAGTACATATACATATTGTATGTACAAATGTACAGAGTTTATGTATGTTTATTGATAAACGAAACACTCAATTTTATTGCGAGGAGCCTTCGTCGTTTCATGCTTCTAATTGATATTGATTTATTATTTTGCATACACAAATACCTGGGCAGAATCATTTATTTTCCTAAAAAGTAATGTGTTTACATTTACAATAATTATTGCACTACAATCATCATATCGTATAAATAAATGATTGTCCATGTACATATCGTACATTCAGGGAAATGTAATGTGTCAATTATGGAATTAGCACGAGCATTATAAGGCTATATTGCAATTATTTGTGGTTTGATTCAAATATGAAATCAAATATTTAACGCGTACTTATTTATTACGTCCACAGTGTACCAGTTTAGCAGTCTAGCACATAAAATCTGGCTGTGTATTGTATTGTAGATGTGCATTCGCTATGTATTTAATTATTATGAATTCTTCCGTGCCCATGTATACGAGTCGACAAAAAACAATTGTAGGATTTTCTGCTGAAAAGTAACGTATATCTCTATCTTGTGTGATATTTAACTGATAACATAATAATATTATTAATATATTGTGATACCGTACACTTGTTACATATTACTATTACGAGTTTGCATAAATTGGAATTGAATGATCCTAGCAATTTGTGGTTAATTATCATTCCTCCGTTGAGATAGGATGTAGCATTGTTACATGTCAACAGGAATGTTCAGGGAAAAAGTCAACTTTATGAATGTAAAATAGGTAAATATGTGTGTGTGTGTGTGTGTGTGTGTGTTCATGTTATTTATGTGTGTTGCTTGCTGAGGCATGCTCATAGGGTTTTTGAAATACCTAGAGATTTGAGAGAGATGTAGATTTGTACATTGTGTGTGTGTGTGGATTTAGATGCATGGACTTGTGTTGTGTTTGTATGTCAGTGTATGTATGCACATGGAAATTTCTATATACATATACATATATATGGTACACAAGTAAATCCGAAACCAAGTGAGACTAGATGGGATGGTTTCAGTTAATTTTGGACTGTGACGTCGTTTGTAGGCAGATTATATTCCCAGTTTACATCTTGAATTGTAAATTGTACATGTATGTACAGATGTAGTTGATGTAGTATACCTACACATTTACTCTTGATTTTTATCGTGTTTTTTTATTTTTTTGCTGTTTATAGGAAGCCAAGCCCGGACGTAAAAAGCTATTATCAATCTTATGTGAACAGGAAGGCGAATTAGAAAAAGACAACAACTGTACGAAGAAAAGAGAATAATTTTTTTATATATATGTGTGTGTAGTGACTTTCAGATTGAATAATTGAATAATTCCCTGTCATCTGTACTAAAAAGTGGCATAAAACTGTAAACTGTGAATTTATAGAATTTAAAAAAAAACAACAACAACATCAAAACAAATGAACAAGGAAAAACAATCGACTGAAACTACTGCATACTGTGTTTAAACGATGACATGTGACATATATATATAAGATATATATATATATATGACTACTTAAATGTGTATTAGAGAAAATTATCATCATCGAGTGGACTCAAAAGGTGATCCTGTCGAGGAGAGACTTTTTGAACGTGTGTTTCATATGGATACAATGTTGGATCATTGGGTATTCAAGTAAAGACCTAGGGTTGAGATGAGAATAGGTGGGGCCGCCATGTGAATGGGACTTGCCAATGAATGACGTTGGTGGTTCTGAGAGCGGCACTGGCCTAAGGGCCGTGAAGTCGAGCCGCACTTCAGATGCCAACTTTGAGTATGATGATAGTGAATGGGATGTGGGGATCGGAAATTTAATCATTGATTTGGATGCTGACATTGAGAAAAACAACGAAGCAAATCGAACGGGTAGTACAACTGGTAATAGTAGTGGTGGTAATAGTACTGGGACCGTGACGGCGGGTTCATCCGTCTCAACTAATTCAACTGTCGTTGGTAGTGGTCAACAACAACAACAACAACAACAATCTTCTGGATCGTCTTCGCAAATGCATATCCCAAGGTCTCCTGGAAATACTACTGGAAATTCTAGTGGTGGGAGTGGTGGTAGTAGTGTTACGTCTTTGAAAGGTACTACGAAAGGATCTTCTGGACCGGGGAACACTTCTTCTACTTCCGTCGCGTCTGCATCAAATTCAACCTCATCTTCTGGTTCATTGGGTAGTGGAAGTGGGAGTAAATCCACGGCCACTCCATCGGATTTATCTAAAAGTCTTGCTAGTGTCAGTATGGAACACTCTGCTGTCGTGGAAAAAGGTCTTAAAATGAAAATTAAACGTTCAAAACCAGGAACTAAGAGTGTGGATGCTAAGCATGAGATTGTCAAGAGTGATGTTTTAGCTCTCAGCTCAGCCAATGCAAGTGGGAAGAATTCTTCTTTGACGAGTGGTGCAAGTGACATCAAATTAATTTCTGCTCATGGGAAGGATAAACAACAAGAGAAAGATAGTAACAATAGTACTAGTGGTGGGAGTAGTAGCAGTATTGCTAATAAAATTGAGGAACGAGATAATAATAGTAGTGCTACAAGTAATAATAATAATAATAATAATAATAATAATAGTAATAATAACAACAGCAGCAACAGCAACAACAACAGCAACAATAATACGGGAAATGGTGACCAAGGCGGTGCTAAAACTCCCAAACGAGGTATGACATATCCCTTGATTCAATTGAATAGAGATTAGTGGATTAATTATTATAATGTATACACATAATATAATGTACATTGGCAAGTTTTATGAAAGCATGACGCAAATTGTAATTGTAATTATCATGCTGTACTCGGGTATTGATTTTATAATTAGTTTAATGAATGTGGTATTCTGTATATGTACGCTTATTCAGGTTCTACTCACAAGAAAGTCAAAAGTGGAGCGACGACGACGTCGACGACGGTCAACACTGGAAATTCTACTAATAATAAAAAGGACGTGAGTAATGTAGAAATTAAATCCAGTTCGTCTTCATCTTTGTCGTCGTCTACTACATCTTCAACTAGTCATGTCAAAGACATGATTTTCAACGTGGGTTCGACGGGAGCTTCACCATCCGCTTTTGTCAAAACGACGACAGCCTCGTTAAAAGTCCCAACCACGACAACAAGTAGTGGGAACATCATCGGAGGAATAGGAGGGGGAGGAGGAGGAGGAGGAGGACACTCTTCAGATACTCTTGGGAATTCCACAGGAACTCAAGGATCTGCATTTAGATCACACCACTCAACTACTCCTTCTTCTACTTCTTCATCCTCGTCATCTTCTTCTTCCTCGACCACTTCTTCCAATGTTTCTCCTTGGTCGTCTAGCGCATCTCCCGTCAAGGGGGAAAAAGGACGATTGTCACCTTCAGTCAACACAAATTCAAATACTTTGGATAAACTAAGCAATACTAATAGTCCTTTGTATGGAAAAAAACCAAGAGTGTTCGTCGCACCTGACAAGGTACATATAATATGTATATATATGTATACAATTTTTATCCAAAATTAAATTAACTCAATGAACACTCACTTTTCGGTAGAATTTTTTTTGTTTTGGCGCAAACGTATGTTAGTCAATGCAGTGTTGTGTAATTAATTTTGCACGGAAAATCCCACAATTAATAATAATATGGCTTAAAACAAGTAATTTGGCCTAAAATTCGATATTTGACCAAAAATTGGACGAAATCACAAAGTTTGACCAAAATTTGGTACGTGATACCCAATTCGACCAATATTTGGCTTTGCGGTCAACTTTACCGGGTCAAGTTTACGTCAAATAATGTGTTTTAGGCCAAATTCTGGTCACAATATCCATATTTTGTCAAATTTAGGTAAAAACATCAAATTAGGCCATTTTGACAAAACATAAAAATTAGGCCAATATATATAGGTTCATTTGATTAAGGTCAAATCTAACGATAAGTCAAAGTACTTATTTTAGGTCAAAGTTAGGTTAAACTTTGCATTTCAGGTCATGTTTAGGTTAAACAAATTAAATTAGCTCAAGTTTGGTCAAAATGCCTAATTTAGGTCCCTTTAAAGTCAGGTAATTAGTGCAGTTTGCGAATTCCGCATTCGCAGGTCCATTTTATCATTAAAGTAATCGAATAGACCACGAAACGCAATTTTTTTTGGATTTTGTGACAAAAAGTTCGTCACTACATTTGGTAATTAATTAATTAATTAGGTAAACTATAGTGAATTAATTACCAATTCATTTCATTAGCAAAATTTTGAATTTTAATTCACTACCATTAATTACCACTAGCAAAAAGCATTCATTACACAACACTGACTCAATGTATTTTTAAACGAGTCGCCGGAGTCGCGTGATTAAATTTTTCAAATGAAATTACATTTGTTTTTGATTTTTTATCACAATTATCCTAAGTAATCAGGTTTTTAACATTGTAATTATGTGTGTTTTTCTCATTTCAGTCTTCTGCTTTGGAGGATATCGTATCCCATCCCCACGGAAATATTTTGGGATCTAGTTCATCCTACCGAACAAGTGTAACTCTCAGTAGTGCTTCCTTAAATGATCTCAATACTTCTTCTATAATGCATCAAGGTAAAAAGAGACTACAATTTCTCATTGTCTTATTTTGTGCTGTATTTGCAATTTAGATTTGTGAAAGACGGAAAGAACGTATTGTACTTATATTATGTAAAAAATATTTCCCACACGTACTTTTTTTTTGGTACTTGCGTGTGTGTGTGAGTGTTGTTGTTGTTTGTAGGAGAGTTGGAGAGTATACACGAAGAAATTGAGTTTTCAAAACATTACTTGGGACTTTAGAATATGTTCGTATCATCAACAACAAGATAGTCTTTTTTTTTATTCTGAGAGAAAGATGTTTTGAATTATTCATGCGTTGCACGCGTGTTATTTTGGGTTTGGTTTTTGTTCTTCGTGTCACTCAAAATAGCTACATACATACATAGCTACTTCAAATTACACTAGAAACACATTGAATTTTCAATGTAGCAAGATTTAGATATTTTCAATAGATTCTGCGTTGAACAAATATTGAAATCATATGTTTTTCGATGTGGGTATTTCATTCAGAGCGAGAATTTCTTACCAAATCTGCTGAATCTTATTTGTTTGATAATAATGTTATTATGCTATTTTTCATTTGTGTAACCTGATCTTCAATATATATATATATATATATATATATATTATAATATTATAATATATATAATAATAATATATATGTATATAAACATATAATATAATAATAATAATATGTAATATGTTTTTAGGTGGTTCGCTGACACAACTAGGAACAAGTGTGCTGAGTAGTAGTTTCAATTCAGCAAAAGATGCTCAAAAGACGAGTAGTAAAAAACCATCGTTGTCCCAAGACGTTTGTGTGGGAACCAGTGTTGGCACTGTGACTGAACCCGACTGCTTGGGTCCTTGTGAACCAGGAACTTCTGTAACCCTAGAGGGGATTGTATGGCATGAAACTGAAAGTGGTACGTTCATTTATATTCCGTTAATTATATCATATATAATATATAATATTATTATTAAAATCTTGTTGTTATAAATGTAATAAATTATTATTATTATCACAAGTAATGAAATGATGTTTTTTCTGTTTCTTCATTTCAGGTGTGCTAGTCGTAAATGTAACTTGGAGAGGGAAAACCTATGTGGGTACGTTATTGGACTGTACTAAAAATGATTGGGCCCCTCCAAGATTTTGTGACTCTCCTACAAGCGATCTCGAGATGCGGAATCCAAAAAATAGAGGGAAGAGGGGTAGAGCTCAAGCCGCAACACCCGTTAATGATCCAAGTCCAGCGGATGCGAGGACAGGGAATGCAAAATTACGTAATGGAGTTAAGGGTCGTCGTGGGAGTTCAACAAATATTTCATTTGTAACTCCAGTCAGCCCAATAAAACCCGACCCATGGCCGAAAAGGAAAACTAGGGGAAGTGAGAATGAGAGTCAAGAAGAAACTCCAACAGCACCCAAGAATGCTAAACGTCCTAAAGTTTCTTCATCGTCAAAGGATAATGCAAATTCATGTAATTCAAAAGAGAGGCAGTCAAATAGTCCGGCACCTGTGAACAGCTCATCTACTACTACTACTACTACTACCACGGCTTCTGTTACTCCTACAACTACTCCAACAACAATAGCTACAACAGTAGATTCACAACCGTCTAGTGGACCCTTCTCCCCAGCACTCATTGAATGTCCTGAACCAAATTGTTCGAAAAAGTACAAACACATTAATGGATTACGTTATCATCAGTCACATGCTCATTCAAACAATTTCACACCTGAAGACTCGGATTCAAACATGTCAACAGCAAGTACGACCAATGCGAATAACTCTAGTATTGATACTAAAAGTGACAGTGGGGGTAATGGGAATGGAGAGAATTTGGACTCTGTTCTACAAAGTGGTGAAAGCCATAGAGATGTGGATATGGACATTGTTTCTACTACAGACGGTGAAAATACTTCTTCAGCTCCGACAACTCCAGCTAAAAGGAATAGTACGAGTACAAAAGAGACAACAAATGAAAAAGTATATGATATCCAAAATGATGTGGACATTAATTTAGGAGGTGGTACAGAAGCCATGGATCATGAAGTAGTCTCTGTTGGAACAAAATCTCTAGTGATTCCAGGGACATTAAATAAATCCATAGTTGTTCCATCAAAAGGAGGAAAATCAAATGCTGGAGGTGAAATTAATAATAAAGATAAAATAGATTTGGATAAAACAGTGACTCCATTATCCGCAGCAGACTCTTCACAATTAAAAGATGTATTATTACCTCTGGCATCCACAACAACCACATCATTGTCCTCACCATCATCCACACCACCAATTTCTGCTATTGGACGTCCCCCAATTTTAACAGTACCTGTGCCATACATTTCTCTTCAAAATCGACCATTGGTTCATTCTCATAGTGGACATCATGGACATGGAAATAATTTAGGAGGTATTTCCCGTATAGAGACCAATAGCAATGACAAGTCAAGTAATTCTTTAAATCGTGATGATCTTAATGTGATGAAGACTCCAATTACGACCGTTCCTTCGGTTCATTCGGGTTCTAGCAACCCTCTCCCGTCAAAGGGTGCTCCTTGGCAACCTCACGCTCATGCTCATTCCCACTCGCCGCATGTTTCACACACAGCTCATGTGATTTCATCTCTGCATCCTCAACAACAGTCTCTCAATAATCCGGTTTCTCTTACTGTACCCGTAATTGGTCCAAAAGATCACGAGAGTAAGAGTAAATCAAATAAAGACAAATCTTCAAGTGGTGATTCATCACTCTCACAACAAACAAAGAAACAAAAACATAAGAAGAAAAGTAAAGAAAAAGATAGGGAAAGAGGAGCAGGAAGAGATGGAAATAAAGGAGGAGGAAACAGTTCATCATCATCATCGTCAAAAGCTTTTTCCGGTCAAAATTCCACAGAGAAAGGAAAGGATATGATTGATAAAAGAAGTTCAAGTTTGGACGAGAGTGACAAAGATGGGAAAGGTGGTTCTGGTGAGAATCGAGATGATCCTCAAAGTCCTGCCTACTCGGACATTTCTGATGCTAATGAATCTGGTCCTGAATCCGATTTGAACGTGGCTGGTGGAGGTGTGAATGTGAATTCCGTCAAGGAAAATAATTGTGTCAAAAGTTTACCATCGGAATTGACTAGCAAAAAAGATTCTGTGGTGGTTGGTGGGATCCCACCTGGACATCATGGACATGGACTTCCACATTCTTCCTTCTTCCCAGCATTCTATTCACATTCACCATATATGGATACAAATAATTCAAGCTCAAACTCATCGAGTGGAAATAATTCAAATTTAACGTCAAAAGTACCAGATGACTCATTACCCATGGATAATAGTAATAAAAAAGGAAGTAAACAACAACAGCAACAATCTCATCCGCATCTACATGGACATGGTCATCATGGACATGGCAATCATCCAAGTCTTTTGCAACATGTCCCACCTCCCCCAACATCTTTGCCCACAGATGACAGACAATCACCCAAAGTGGATTACAATATGAGCAACAAATATCTACCTCCACAACATCAACATCATGGCTATTTCAATCCATATAGTAATCCATATGCAAATTATTATGATCAAACTTATGGTCCAGGTCCAAGTATACTGGATAATACTTATCCAGGTTCTCATAATCGTGTTTTTGTGGATGAAAAAGAACGGGAAATACAAATGACAATGAGTAATGAATCCTCATCCCGAGGGGGTTCAAATAATAAGAAATCAGCCGGAGATAAAGGAGATGAGACTTCTTCCGGTAGTTTAATTGGGAATATTAAACAAGAACCTGGAATGGACAGATCAGATAAGGATAATAGAGATAGGCGGGATAAAGAAGTGCGATCCTCTTTAATAATGGATAAAGAAGGACATGACATTAAAAATGAATTTTCTGAAAATCTTTATGGAGAAAAACGAACGAGTTTGAATCTACTACCACCACAACATTTTATGCCATGTAGTAAACATTCAAAGGAAGGAAAATCATCAAGAGACAGGGAAGATCGTCATAGTAAGGATACTGGTGACATGATGGGGAAAGAATCGTCATCAATGAAGAGTGGAAGGAATTCTGTAGAAAGTAAAAATAGTAAAAATAATCAAAATTTGGATCGTGATCGTGATAGAGAACATAATGATGGAGAGAAAGATGGGAAGGATAATAATAGTAAGAATGAAGGATCAAAACCCACCATGGAGACTCAAGGCCCCCCTCCACCCCCAACAGCTGGTTCATACGCTTATATTCCACAGAGCTATTTACAAGGTCATCCACCTTTTGGAATACCATTCGATCCAAGTCATCCCCTGTATCGACAAGTCCTGGTTCCTGGTGGTCCGTATCCATACGTCCATCCATCCATGCCTCACAATTCCCTACCAAGATATCCACCAAATCCAGGATGCACTCCACTTCCAGAAGATTTATCTAGACCTGGGAGTGGTTCTGGGCCACCTGGATCTGGTTCCAAAGCCCTGGATTTACTTCAGCATCATGCGGCACAGTATTATGCTTCACATAAAATTCACGAACTTCAAGAGAGAGCATTGAAGTCTCCAAGTCCTCAAGTTGGTCCGAATTCGGGAGTTGGACAAAATTTGTCATCCACACCCAACTCACCCGGTGGCATTGTTGTTCCTGAGAGGCCAGGGAGGGGTACTATTGTTGGAGGTAGTTCTGGGAGTAGTGGAAATCCTTCTGGAACTATTTCTTCAAACAAACCCGCTGATCTCACCAAAGATACAAAACCTATTATTATTGGAGGAATAGGAGGACCGGGTCAACCGCCAGAAAGTAGGTCACCACCTACCCAGCATCATGTCCATAGTCATACACATCATCATACACATGTGGGGATTGGTTACCCCATCATCCCAACTGTCCCACCTCAATACTCACCCCATGGTTATGGAGGTAAGATAGGTACTTGAAAATTTCAATTATTCTCTCTTATTACAAAAATACCTTTTTTATCCAGTCATTAGTCGTACAAAATACAAAATTTAGTAAATTTACTATTAAAATACTTTTAATATTTAAAAAAATGATACAAATTATCGTGCTCTAATAGTTCTAACCGTTCCATCTCCAGGCTCAACTGTAGCTGCATCTGTAATCTCCACTCCATACCCATCGTCACAAAAACCAACGTAAAAAAAACGCAAGATTGTACTGAAAAGTTAAAGTGGAAACTATTGTTATTGTTATTCAAGACAGTTTGAAAATGTGGACTGCTTGACAAAATGATGAAGAATATGAAGACTCATCTTGTTCTACAAATGAAAAAAAAGATGGATCCAAATTCACATGACTCTATAGAAAACTGATAGTATGATAGATTCCTGACATCAACACTAAAGACTAGATGCAAAATGGTTGGTCTTAAATTTCCTCTTTTTTTAACATGTACATTATACATAGTCAGTCTACATCATACTTATATTACTTACATACATATATATATTATATAAAGCATAAGATATATTGTTTACAATAGTGTGTATGGGAAATGGTCAGTTACTATTAGTTTGGAAGATTATCTTGCATAGCAGCGTCATGATTTTTTTTGTGTTTATAATTATGAACTGAGTAACCATCACTATCTCTTTCTCACCCAATGAGAAGACAAATTCAGCATACACATGTATAATAGGGTAGATAGATACATTGTATGTATAAGCGGGTTTCAATCCGAGTTTTCCATGTCAATCGACTTCTAGTTGAAATTAACATATTAAATATTATACATATTGTTATGATAAATTTAAATTATATAATGTCATAATGTAAGTAGCTACGTTTTGTTGACAATTTTCAGTGTTTTTGTAACTGGAGAAAATATTGTAGAAGGATTTTTTTTATTGTTATTGTTATTTGTTTTGTTTTTTTACGAGAAGTTTTTTTTTTTGTCTTGGCCAACACTAATCCCATGTATTAAGGATTCGAACTTAATGAGAACATGTTGTAAATGCAAAATGTTGTATAAGACTTTATATGTAAATAATATTTCCCGAATTACTCGGATTATTATTATCACTAGAATTTGAAAGGAGAAGAAAAATATAGGGTTTAGAATATATATGAATATTATATTAGTATAGCTATAACTACATTTATAGTTATACATTTTCAGGCACCTTTTTGCAAATGTAGACAAAATGAAGTCTCCCTAATGGTACCACACTGTAACATCGTAATAGTCGCATCTATTATTATTATATGTACGTTTACGAAAGCTTATACAATGTTTACAATGATTGATTATTATTATCATATAGAAATATGATTGTTGAATTTAACCAGGTACAAAAGCATACATACATCCGACTGATGCAGATTTTCATCATGAGATAATATTATATTATATATATAGGTGTAAAATACTGTAAAACATTAAATGAATGATAACAGGACGGATAATAATAATAATAATATGACTATAGTTTTCTTAGCGCTTTCATGGAACTAGGAATGTATGTATATATATATGTAGGCTCATTTTTATGCATGCTGGTGCATCGTTTCATCATCTTTGCATTGGAAAGATTCAAACGCTCACAATTGTTTGTACCCCAATACACATGTTATTGCATATATATTCACATTTTTAACTTTTTAGCCAAATATTTGAAATATACATATACCTACATGTGTTTTTATATTTAAGTAATAGAGTTGTTACTTGAGAAGGCGAACAACATTTTGAAAGCAGTGAATATAAGTAATATATATTATATATAGTAAGTAATTAGCAGAAAACAATGATTTTTTGTAGTAAATACGTATATTATCAGGTAAACATATAACGTACTGTATGAGACATGATTTATGTCTGACATATTGCATTTACTATAGTGGATTTAAATACGTGGAATTGTATAGTAGACTAGTACATACAGATAGTGGTAGTTCTACAAAAGAAAAAGAAATGATTTTATATAAAAACAATATTTAAGTTGAAAGTCCATTTGTTAATTATTTAAATAGTAGCTATTAACTGTTGTTTACACACATATTATTGTAAAAAATAATTATTAATATACGCTATCATCATTGTTGCATAAATATATCTCATACAAAACGTTTTTTAAAATCTCTTGTGTGTTCGTACTTTGTACTTGGAAAAAATGACTTGCGAGGAATCCTATATAGGTATATGATAATATAGTTTCTTTTAGTAATACAAATAAATTATTTTACTGAAAAACACTAAAAAAAGCAAATGGATTCCATATTTGCTATTGTTAACTGTATATTCTTATTCTTATTCTTATTTCAAATGATGATAATAATGCTGAGATTTTTGATTAACATGGTTTCCCCTTTTTTTACTTCAACTGTGTAATGTACAATACGCTAAATTAAATTGCTAATTATAGTTGGCCTTTTTGATCTGCATTGTTATGTAAACATTTAATGATACATCAAAAAATATAAAATAATATACAAACTACTTAGACATACAAACATGGATATGTAAAAAATAATGCAAATGATTGATTTAATATTTTAAAAAAATTATGAAACTATTATGTGACGTGTAATCAAAAGTACATTAAGAAATACCTCAAACAAAAAGAGAACAACTCTCTTTGCAAATTGAAAAAAAATGTGTGGACACTCTGTACACACAGACATACCACGAATGGAAATGTAAGGGGAAAAATGTATAAGTTCATAGATATACTATTATACTTGCATATAAATTGTAAATGATTTATATATTATTGCAAAACCTTCTCGGTAAGAGAACATTATTACAAAACAAAAACTATCATGAATCATAATTGATAATACTAAGAATAAAATAGTCGATTACATAATTGTAACAAAATTAGTGAAAAAAATTAAGATGAGTAAAAGAACTGGTAAAAAGAGGGAATTGAGGAAAATATGATGATGATGAACTGTGAAACAACCGTGTAAAATTGTTTAGTATGCAGTAGAGGAGCTACTACAAAAAAATTATACATATTCTATAGCCTAGAATTTCTAGGGAACGCTAAAAAAAATACAACCATTTAGTAAAAATTTACACAAGCGTCTTTAATAAAAAAAGAAAAGCAAAAAAAGATTTATCAATAACAATAAAATTTCTTGTTTCTTTCGTTATGCCTTCTTTGCTTTTTTCATGTCAATTTATATCTAGTGATGTAAGTAAGTGTACATATAATATAATCTATATGCGTTCTCAGAGAACGGTTCTCTATTCAATTTCTCATTAAAATGAAATAGAAGTGATGATTTACTTACTTATATACCATAAAAACGGTACGGGGAAACAAATGGGGGGAAGAGGGGGTTCACGGTGAAATATTTTAGACTATTAATAGCTATATGAATTATTAATTATACATAATACTACTATAATTTTACGTGCGAGCATATTATGATTCCTTATATGCATAATTATTTCATACGTTTTGTGTTCACGCCTATTTCCAGGCATGCTTCAAAACGAAAGTGTGATTTCAAAAAATGGTCATCAATATATCTATATATATATTATACTGAATAATAAAAAAATGATTACTAGCTACACAAGTTATTCATTTCAAATTTATTATGTATGTCCGGATGGGTTTTTTTTTTGAGCGGGATTCATGAACTTACTGACTTTAATTAGTACTTTATTACGATGCGGAAGAGAGGGGCCCATTTTGGAGCACTGATGAAACCACGTGTGTGCATATCGTACGTGAATAGCAAAGGCATGTCAAAATAAAGGACTTTTTATTTGCAATAATTTCATAAATTACATATATATCTGTATTAAACGCAAGTACACATACGCACGTTGGCAGGTCAGAGACTCTTCTATGGACAGTCGATCTGAGCAATGGGGATAAAACTGGATTCCGGAAATCCCAAGCCAACAACTAACGCTTCAGTAAAGTTGCGATGAACTGTGTTTAAAGTACGAAGACGACTGTGTATGATTCCCAATTCCACTCTCACCTTAAAATTGCACAAAAAATTCTTACATTTACAATGCCAATTTAAGAGCAAGCTCAATAATCTTGCCGGATTCTCATATAAAAATCAGAATGTTCCTGCCAAAAAACAATACCTCTTGAATAATCGCACACCCATAAAGGAAAGCCCAGTTGTCATAATCCGTAGCCAAAACCATCACAGTGAAGTTACCTTGTAAAGCATCATAGAATTACATTGTACGATAGAATCTTACATGCAATTTCCACCTTTGTAAACAAAATTAAGTTTTTAGATTATAAAGAGTATACATATATCATGAACATACTTCCGTTGGCTTCAATATTCCAGGTTGCAGGTATGTCAGGATTAGGGATATATGCTGGAGTGGATCCACCGCCCATTGATCCATTCGATCTTAAGAATCTATAATATACCGATTCCAAGACATTTAAAATTTACATTCCTCCCAACTTCATAACTTATATCGTTTCAATTATATTCAATTTTCTATTCTCTTTTACGAGTTTGAAACATCCAAATATTGCGGATCACTTGTTGTATTGTAGGTTTGTCGGAGGCAAGAGAAATCGGGTTCTACCACAAGTTCCTTATGTCAAAGTCAAAATCACATGAAAACAACAAATTCCAACCGAGTTACAATTATACTTTTGCTATGCACGTCCTAAAATTCTTAAAAAAATCCATTTCCTGTCCATGTTTCCTCGCATTCGGCCAAATTAAGTATAGTAAAATACAATTTAATCCAGAAAAAAGTACCTTCAGATTCGGAGCGTACTCCATCATATACCAGCTACCAGAAAACTGCAAACACACATAACAATTGCACAGTCCACAATGCTATAATAAATATATCATATTGGTTTAAAAAAATTAAACATTGGTATATATGACCGCAAAATTACCCTTTCCAAATCCAGGTAATGTCTGAAAAATTACAAACACAAAAGGTTGAAATTCAACGATAAGATCAGGAATCTTTTTTGTAGAAAAAACGAAGGCAAGCGATGAAAAATCACTGAAAGCAGAAAAAAACTGAGAATTTTTATTTTTAGTATACCTTGGAGTCAGAATAGGGGCATGACATGGCTGTCCGAATTGTGCTTCACAGTTTTGAGTTAAAACTGTCAAAACAAACAATAAAATTCCGGTGGAGATTGTATTCATTTCGGAAAATATTTTTTTTGTCCAATTAATTTAGAATTTAACGGTAACAACGGATCCGAGAGCACACAGTATGGGATTTGCAAGTTGAATTAAACTTTATTTAAAGTGCGAGTTCTTTCACGGTAGGGCAAGCTATCAGTTTTTCATCTGGAATCGGAATCTATAAAATTGTGTCAAGTGTAGTTAATTTGAATTATACAATAAAAAATGCATTATGTGAGCAAACATTATCAATATATTTATTGATAATGTTGAACAGCACACAGCTGATAGATAGTACATGCATTTTCAGTTCACGTCTTGTCATTTTTCAAACATATCGTCTGTTAAGTTCACAAACGAACTATAACGAATTTCCTTAATTTGCGGAAATGCGACGACTGCGTCCGTC
>JAIUND010001852.1:0-29437 GCA_034699125.1 Gisinianus flammeolus | reverse complement strand
TGAATGCCGCGTGGACATCGTCTATCGACCTAACTCAAATATTTGAAATAAAACGTTTTACTGAAATCCAGTTAGTACTTAAAATGTCATTATGTGGTAACAAGCTATAATTAAATTGAGTCCAAACTGAGTTAACGATAGCGTGACTGATGGCTTATATAATAATAACGTTCAGTTCAACGAGAAATTCAGGTCAATTTGAGGCATTTTAATGACCGTTTTCATGACAGTCCATGACATTTGGATTTCCCCCAGTACAAATTGACGATTCCACAGACGGACTTTCTCCGCATCAGAACCATTTCGAAATTCGGAAATTCTGTTTGTTTATTTGTTCGTTGTTTGGGCTGTCGAGACAAATATTACTTTATACTATATAATTCTATAGAGTCTTCCCAACTTGTAACATTTCTTTGGGAATTGAATTCAAATTCGAAAACAAAAGTGCTGAGGAAAATTGATTTGAAGTGGATGCACATGTTATTTGCTTCACAATTGAACCGTAGACAGGGGTGAATTCGGACACTTCAGTGGCAACTTTAATGGCAATATCTTATGCATTTACTTACATATTTCAAAAAATGCTTCATGGCCATATTAATGGGTATCCTTAAAATATTTTATCATGCGCATTCCATTAAAAGTACCGATGACTATACCACGGTATACGGTCGAAGATTGAATTATGACAAAACTAGCAGATCTTTTCTCAGCCAAAAACTTTGTCTGGATCTCTGGATTGCGTTAATCAACTTAAATGATTTTGTTACTGTAATTATACACCCAATTTAAATGATTTTGCTACTGTGATTAAACCCAATTTAAATGATTTTGCTACTGTAATTACACCCAATTTAAATTATTTTGCTACTGTAATTACACCCAAATTAAATTATTTTGTTATTGTAATTACAGTGTATTTCAATTATACAAAAAATACTACTAAAACAGACCAACAACCCCGAAAAAACCCGGATAAAGCCGAAACGGGTATTTCGATTTTGCCCATCTCCGAACTCATTCGAACTATAAGTAATCCAATGCAAATGAAAAAGACTCCGAGTCAAAATCTCAATTGATTCGAGAGTTATCGTCGAACAGACGGACGGACGGACATGTGCCATTTCATATATTGTATAAGGGGTGCTCGCTTCCTAAAAAACTGCCTTTTTTGAAATGACTATCCAAATTGAGATTGAGAAGACCTTAATTTTAAAAAAATCCCTTGATCCTAAAACTGCCTGGAAACGAGTCCAAATCCGAATTGCGCGCGCTTGGAAAAAAGAATCAAAGATCGAAGGAATGGAGTTATTTTGGGGGGGGGATGTTTGTATATTAAGGTCATTTTCAAATAAAAAAGGCGGTTTTTATATTTGAGGTGACATTTTGCGTCCAGATTTAATATAGTTAGAGTAAACTGAAAATAGCTTGACATTGATAAGAATTAATTAATTAGTTATCATGTTGGCTTATTAATTGGTTTACATTCCAAGTCCATATAAAAATATTTATTAAGAGTTTTTAACAGGGAAAGGATTTCGGATTTGGACAAAAGTTTATGTATAGTTGTGCGTTTGTGAATATATGGCATTGGACCTTATATAAATAATAAATATGACATTGATCTGCCCATCAGAATTTCAAAGTGAGAAGAAGACTTGCAATTTATTGGCAGGAATTCGGATTCACGAAAAATAGTCGAATTCCTTTACATACAAACCCATCACTTTTGATGGCCAGACGAGGGATCGCTTGGAGTCACCACCGAATTTCCTCCCGCTCTGCCTTTTTCACCAGTCGAGACGATCCGAGTTCCATTTTCAGATTTTGACGTTGGTGATGTTTTCAATGTGATGGCCGCTGCTCGGTCAAAAAGTCCAATGAATGGGAGTGAAACTTGACATTGAAACCGGTTCTATATACACCGCATTTCATTTTGACTATAAGGAGTAGAAACTGTTTTTCTCTGAGAATCACACAAATGATTTCTCATCCACATTTTAAAAAATTTTAGCTGGCTAATTAGCTAGCCAAGAAATTTTAGCTGGCTAACTTTTTTAGATTGCTAATTGGCTAGCTAAAAATTTTTTGGCTTTTTAGGGGCATTTTCTTGTCATTTTCGATTCAGGTCCTGAATTTGATGTTGAGATATTGTCCACCCGGGTTTGAAACTGGGTACACAGTTTCAGCCCATTCCGCCACTGGCTGCAAAACAGCCGCAGTGTTGTAATATAGTATTTATTGTCAATATACCTAATATATGAATTGTTTAACCTTATAAGAAAAAGCTAGAGATTTGTGAATTATTTGGAATTTAAAAAAGTTTTTGTGCGTAGGAATCCTTGTAGAGCGCTCTTGTGCACATTTGAACCCAATTCTTGTGGCACTTTTCGCTATAAAAATCCGAAATTGCATCACATTTAATTGCACTCAATTCAAATTCACAATTGTTGCTCAATCATTCCATCAGTTAAACTAATTTTGTTATAGTTGTAAGGTCAGTAATCGAAGGAAGTAGAAAACATTCCAGGTGAAATCCAAGTTTCTAAAGGTGAGTAAATTACATTTTAAATTGTACATTCTAAGTCAGTCTGTGCCCAAATCAGCTGATTTCAGAATTGGGATTTGAGAATCGACAGAATATCACAATTAAATTTGTCATTTTTTATCGATATATATTTTGTCAATTCCACAGGCGAACTGACAACAGTATAAATTAATTGAAATAATCAATTTAATCTATACTCGTGTATAATACATTAAAGACAGGTAAAGAAACTACCCCTTTTTGGTCGAGGTCTGCTGCGACGAAATTATGTCGTAATGACGTAATAATGTCTGCGCGATCTCCCAAAATAGTCAAAGTAGTTAAGAATAATTTAACTGAACCAACCTAACAATAATCAACATTTAATTTATGTAACTTAATTTAATTAATATGTTATTTAATATTACTATGTCTTTACTATTTTCAACCTTGCGGATCGCTCCCATTCGCTGATCTAACTCCGTACTAATATTGATTTAGTTCTGTGTTTGGTAGTGGCTTGTGTTGTGTATGTAACTCAAATGGACAATAAAGCGTGAACTAACCAACTATATTCGGCATCATATTCAATATTACTTGTTTTACCACAATTCCATTTCTATACAACTTGATTCAATCTCATGAACTCAAAAAAATTCTAAACAAGCAACATCTACAGAAAATTGCTCTGCCTTGTGTTTTTATTTTTATCGATAAAACCTCATTAAAAGTTTCCAAATGTGTATTAAAGTGCGACAAACACGAAGAAAGTGTCCAACTTAAAATCTGACGACTCCTTGGCCACTTTTTGGACACATTTTGGATCCAAATTTGGATTCACTTCTGAATTGAAAATTTCAGAAGGCGGAGTCAATCAAAGGATCCATGTCAAAATACCGACTCAAAAATACTGAATGCCAAAATACCGAATAAAAAATACCGAATGCGAAAATACCGAAACCAAAATTACCGAATAAAAAATACCGAATAAAAAATACAGAATCAAAGTACCGAATGCGAAAATACCGAAACCAAAAATACCGAATAAAAGTACCGAATGCGAAAATACCGAAACCAAAAATACCGAATCAAAAATACCGAATAAAAAATACCGAATCAAAGTACCGAAACGAAAAATTATCTTAAGAAATACTTTATACTATATATATAATTATATAATATATAGTAAACAACACTCGCCCTCAGTCATTTATTGTCCCGATATTTTTGCTTTCACAGATATAGCTCTCGAGTTTGTCCACAGTCAAAAAGGGAAACCTCAAGCCATTCTTGATGGGTTTTGCTTCGATTTGAATCAAATAAAAAAAAAGAAATATTGGACGTGTTCGGAGTTACGAGACAAAACCAATAGAGTCGAAGTAAATTGTCGGGCAAAACTTCACACGTCTCTCGGCGATACCCGTGTTTCGTATTACAGTAGTAACCATAATCACGTCCCCGATCCTACTGCAATTAAAGTCAAGAAAGTCATGACTACAATCAAAGTGTGAGCCGCCACTACGACGGAAAATCCGAAAGCAATCATTGCGTCAATTCGTGAAGATCCCGAAGTAGAATCCGCTGTAATGCGGGAGTACTTCCGAGCATTAAGCGGATGACCCGGACAACTCAGAGATCCCGAACAAGAAACGACGGTCCCGTTGGAAATCCAAGATCTCTGGCAACTTTGGTAGTTCCAAGATACTCAAGAATTGGAGCCACTCGAAGACCATTTTTGATGTTCGACGGTGGACCGGAATCGGGAGAAGAGCGAATTTTGCTATTCTCAACACCAGAGAATTTGGAGTTTTTGGAAAGTTGCCCAAATTGGCCCAAATCGCATCGGTATTTTTTATTCCGTATTTTGGATTCGGTATTTTTGATTTCGGTATTTTTGATTCGGTATTTTTGGTTTCGGTATTTTTGATTCCGTATTTTTGGTTTCGGTATTTTTGATTCCGTATTTTTGGTTTTGGTATTTTTGACGGGTCGGTATTTTCGCATTCGGTATTTTTGATTCGGTATTTTGGCATTCGGTATTTTTGAGTCGGTATTTTGACATGGATCCATTTAAATGCAATGAAAATTCATTCCAATGTATATAACTGAATGTCAATGTAAATCCGCGAATATGTGATTTTCTCTTATTATTTCGAAATTCTGGCTGTATATAAGAACTGCATGTATATATTTATATACACTTTATCCCAAGTTGCCAATGCTAGAGAAATGACACCTACTCCCTGAGGATCACATATTCGCGGATTTACATTGACATTCAGTTATATACATTGGACTGAATTTTCATTGCATTTAAATGAATACATGACATACATTAATTTGAGAAGAATCCTTTCAGAGTGTCATTTTATTTCAAAATAATCCACAGGATGATTTTAATTTTTCATTCAATTTAATTTCTAAATCTATAAATTATTGTGCACACAAATTAATATGTTTTGAAGCAGAAATTCAAGGAAATTCATGGAAGTTCATGAAAACTCATTAGGTCATTAGTTAAGCTCATTAATTTTATTTCCTCCTAAGAGAATTGGAGCATATATACGTGTGGAATGTCAAACTGGACGGAGAATATTGTTGCTGTTATTGCGAGGGAGGAAAAAGTTCCTGATTAAAGAACAGAAGCCCGTAATGCAAGCGAGGAGGATGAAACATCCATAGACGAGCACGTACATCGCCAACAGCCAAAAGAATTGTAAGATTGGACTGGACAACTTTGGATCGAGCGGCATGAAGAGAAGAGCATGAATGAGCGTGGCCACGATCAATAGAAGGAATAGAAACTTGAAGAGACAGAAACATCCGGTCCAATTCGGCGTGGAGTCGCTTCCATTCTATGTATAAATATATAGGTGTAGTATTCCATAGCGCAAAATTACAATCACTTTTAATTAAAAATCCTGTCTTGAAGCTTTTAACCTGATAATCATAATAACTATAGATTCTATTTGCTCAAATTTCTTATACCTTGTTGTGGTTTGAAATGCTGAGAGCTCCAATCGCAAACGTCCAGGCCGTACTCGTCCACATGAGTCCTTTTTTCATCAATACAAAACAAATGACAATGACAAAAATGGAGGCATATTTATAGGAATTAGGATTTTTCAAGTAAATTTAATTGACATTGGATTAATCTTAATGGACCATAAATCGGACAATTAATTGATAAAAAATCCTGGGGGTCTTTTCCTCACCCGTCATGACCATCATGTGAAAGAAACCGGAATTGAAAATGTAGTCTCGATAGCCTTCCGCATAGGAGACAGCCCAATAGACAGTCAACGTCGTGTAGGAAATCGTGGTGAGAGCACTCACAAACTAAAAATATAGACATGTGCGATATACATAGCATATTTATTATTTATAAAATAAAACGTTTGTTTCTCCGCTTGAATCTCTATTTACGTAAAACCCCAGTTTCTCTTGTAAACAACTATTTAGAAATATACTGTCTACAAGAAATTCCAAATTACCAAAAACAGCTTGGTGCCTTTCACGTCCATTTTCTCCCCTTTTTATTGTATATAGTTGTACTTTATCTTGGTTTTGATTTTTTGATTTCTTCCTCCACTGTGTCACTGTGTGGAACCGGAAATCCTCAATCTCGAAAATTTCAATTGAAAATCGAAAACGGCTGGAGAAATTTCTACTTGACTGCTTGGATTTTGATTTTAACTCTCTGTGTGCTTCAAATTCACATTCACACACAATATTCACAAAGGAATATCTTACATGAAGAGAATAAGTGAGAGAGAGAGGGAGAGAAGTTTCAATTTCTCAACTTTGGAGTCTCCACACACATATACCGTTGTCGTTTTATTGTGATCAAATTCATGTGTCTATACCTATACTCAGGGCCGCTACGGGGTCGCCGGGGGTCGCTCACGTCCAGGCCGGGCCCCTCTGAGGTCGCATGTAGGCCGGGATTTTAACTAAAAAAGGCTCTGCTAATTTTTCATTCATTTACCAATAAAAACATTCAAAATGATCAATTTTAAGCAAAAATCCTGTAAATGCAGTAATTTTGCTTCAAACATTTTTCTGGCTCGCCGTCAATTTTGTACACTTCAACCAAATGTTTGTTTTTAAGGAGAAGAAAATGACGTTTGTCTTGAAGCCTACACTAGATAGAACGGAATTTTTTCCGTTCTTGCACTAGATAAAACCACATTTTTTGAGGGCAAGGGCCGGGCCTTGGAACCCGCGACCCCGTCACAAAATCTGGCGCGGCGGCCCTGCCTATACTGTCTATATATATATATATACCACAGAGAAGTAGGACACAGATAAAATATCCAGAGAGCCGAGCTCCGTCATCATATAAATATGATCACCACACCGTCACCCACAATCACACAAAATATTAATAAAGAGAGGGACGATAAAAAAACGAACATGAAATGTCGTCGTGGACGTTTTTTCCTATGATATTTAGATCCATATTTATTATCCGAATAGATATATATATAGATATATATAGAGAGACAAAAGACACAGGGAATTGTCAAAGTCGAGACGGCGACAAAATGGAAGAGGAAAAGCGCGTCCGATTTCCAGCCATATATATTTAATACGATATATATCACATTTCATCCTCTCGGAATGTCTGATTCTCGTCATTCTGATTCTGTAATATGACGCGATGACGCGATGACGCGAGTCATCAACATATATACATAAACTATAAATCCATGGAATTGATGACGCTAAAAATAGCAATGAACTTGACACTCTTCACTCGTTTCTCTCGTTCTCATTCTCATTCTCATTCTCATTCTCATTCTCATTCTCATTCTCATTCTCATTTCTATATACCTATAATATATCTTATTGTCGAACTCTCGAAACTCTTGAAACGTGTATATTTTGTATATATTTCTCGTCCGTATATTTGCCTCACCATTTATCATTTATCATTTCCCCTCTCAATTCTCATCCACATTGCTTTTCTATCAATTCCTTTGATTCAATTCCATGTAGCATTTGTCATTTTTTCGTCTATTGTTTGTCATCTCTGAATGGAATTAAATCTCTTGTATATATCTATATTTATACCAAATACTTGTTTGCTTGCATTCGCGCAGTCATGTAAAAATCCAAGGGCGCATTCACATTGAAATTCGCGATCAGATGCACATTTCAAGTTTCTCAATTTAATTTGAGTTTTCCTCCTCAAAACGTTGAACGTATCGAAATAGAATTATATTATAGGTATATAGGCAAGGAAAAAGTCTCTGCATATATTATCCTTCAAATGTGTCAAATATGTGTACGTACGATGGATACATATCGTCTGAGAAGTTCACAAACGAACTATAATTATTTTCCTTAATTTCGTTGACCTGCTGCAAAGGTCTAAGGGCTCAAGATGGAGCGTTGGGTCCTTCGACATTATTGTCTGCCATGACCTTTTCTGTCACCCTGAATTTCTTCAGAATTTTACCCACAAAGAGGGACGCAGTCGTAGCACTTCCGCAAATTAAGGAAAATCCTTATAGTTCGTTTGTGAACTTAACACACGATATATGAAAATATGTGAAGAGTGAATAAACTCCATTTCAAAGTCACAATAACAATAAAGAGACATTATGAATTTGCCAATTTGAATTGTCATTGACTCCTATAATTGTTGTTTTTGTTTGTATTTTTATGAATGCACGACGCGGATAAAATCTGGGATTCTATATCTAAAATATGAGGAAAATTCATAGGTACATGTGTGAGTACAAATAAACGCGTGTGTGCATGATAATTAAATATACATTATATGATTTTCCATCTGTGTGCTTTCTGTAATTTGTCATTCGCGTCATTCGTAATTCATAGGTAAATCATGACACTTTTTGCATTATGAATCCACACTCCACATTGGATTGTTTGACAGTTTTTTTCGTATATGGATGTTTGTATTTGTACACATTTCGTTTGCCGCATAATTCAGTATTTACAATATAGACGCGCGGCAGAGGCAAAGCTATACAAAAAAAAGTTCCAGCTTTGGAATTTCCTTTTGATAACACTCTGCCGATTCAACTCTCTCAACTTTTTTTTGCATTTGAATTCCCTTTCTCACGGTATGTGATTTTGTATGGGGATTTTGAAAAGGAAAATATTGCGAAAGCACACACACGCTAACGATAAATGTGTAAACGTGACTTTGCGACAAGACATTGACAAAAAAAAACTGCCGGGTTTTGAAAAATTCGTCATTTGAACAAAGTCATTTAATTAATTGTTGTATGCATTATATAATTGATATGCAAATTCATTTGTAGTTGACAGTTGTTGTCAAACTTTTAACTTTTCCACATCACACATCACACATCACATCACATCATTTTTGGAATTCCATCACAAATCCATGAAATTAATTTCATTCTTGCGTAGTGTTTGTTGGGGCTTCCATTTGCGTGTGTGATTATACAATTTCTCAACCAATTTAACTGCGATTTTTAATATTTAACTTTATACCTAATACACGAATGTTAAATTTGGACAGGATTCGAAATGAAATTTGGCGCTTTATTATTTCAACAAATCACACCGACATGGAAGCGTGCGTACATATCATATAACGTGAGTTCAATAGTCTATTTAACTGTTGAGTGTACCATTTATTTACATCATTTAACAATTTAAATCAAAATTAGCGAACGGAAATGTGCAATTGAAATTTTGAATGTATAGGAAATGAAGGATTTGCTTTACCATGCAATTAAACGAGCGCCGAGTCCAGAAGAAGATGAAGAAATGGCTAAACTGTACTACGCCATGTTCCAGGTCCAATTTTTCCATTTCTGTGATAAAGAACTGAGGAAAATCAACAAATTTTACAAAGGTACTCAACAACAGATCAAAAGATGAAGGAAAAACGACACATTTTTTTGAGGAATTTTGAACAGGATTTTTTTAATTTCCCCCACAGAAAAATTGGCTGAAGCAACCGAGACGCTCCGCTCTCTCCGGATGGAAATCCAAACCGTGAACGAAACGAACGAGAAAAGTGTGCAGCCCTTCCAAATCGGCCTATTTTGTCCACCCACGTGGAAACATCAATTTTTTGAAGGGAAACAACAAGAGGTGCAAAAGAAAAAGCGGAAGGATACAAAGAAACAAATGGCCGAGCTCAAATTGGCATTTAGTGAATTCTACCTGAGTTTGATCCTCCTCAAAAACTATCAGCTCTTAAATTATACGGGCTTCCGTAAAATCCTCAAGAAGCACGACAAACTGATGGGTCAAACGAGTGGAGGGGATTATTTCGTGGCTAAAATCACCACCGCGGACTTTCAACTGTGTGCAGGGACGGATGGACTCATTTTCAGTACGGAGCAAACGGTGACGTCCGAGCTGGAAGGAGGGAATCGAACGAAAGCCATGAAACAGCTGAGAGTTCTCCCTCCGGAGGATCAACAAAGTAGTTGGACGACTTTCCGCGTGGGGTTCTTCTCCGGAACATTTCTCGTCCTCCTCCTCTCCCTCGTACTCATTTTATCGGGGGCCCTGGATGGACTTTTGAGAACGCCTGTCCCTTCGGACTGGCCGATTGTCCTTCGGCTATATCGTGCTCCGTTCCTACTGGCCATGTTCATTTTTTTGATGGGCGTCAATGTGTATGGATGGAAAACGAGTGGTGTGAATCATGTCCTCATTTTTGAGCAGGATCCACGGAAACATTTGTCCGAACAGAACTTGATGGAGTTTGCCACGCTTTCCGGACTGTTTTGGGCCGGGAGTTTGCTATGCTTTTTCTATTCAGAGTCAGCGCTGGGGATTCCACCCTATGTCAATCCCTTGACCCTTGTGGCCTTCCTTATTTTATTCATGGTGAACCCGACCAAGACTTGCAAGCATCAAGCGAGATTCTGGGTTTTATCCATCATGGTGAGTTTTTCACAAGGAAAATGTTCAAATCCGTAAAATTGGTTCAATACCACATGATAAAAAGACAAATTGGAACCAGATTTGGACACAGTTTGATCAAATGTGAGCGGAAGTTTGATCTTTTAAACGTTTTTGATGAAGAATTTTGGTTGTTTTGTGTTCAAACAGGGTCGAATCCTTTGCGCACCATTTTTTGAAGTCAAATTCGCGGATTTCTGGCTGGCGGATCAACTTTGCAGGTAATTTTTTGAACTGGAAATTCTGGATCACGGCGGGAATTTAAACATTTAAATGAAAATGTTGATTTTTTTGAATGATTTTTTGAATAGCCTCGGTCAAGTTTTACTGGATTTCCAATTCAGTTCCTGTTTTTACTTTGTTTCTCGTGGGGATTTCTGGGTGGACTCGATTCCGGATGGTGATGGTAAGGGAATTAGGAAATTCTAAATTCCCTGAACAAAATCAGTTTTTGATTCTTGTAAATTTCATGAAAACACATTATTTATATAGGGCCGGAGAGTTGCGCAAATGGAGGATCGGCGTTTTGGATTCGAGCGGTGGTTTCCTGCTTACCCGCCTGGTTCCGTTTCATGCAGTGCCTTCGCCGTTATCGAGACAGTCGAGAGGCCTTCCCACATTTAGCAAATGCCGCGAAATACTCGACGACATTCTTTGCCGTCCTTTTCTCCACACTTTATGTGACTTTCGAGTTTGGAAGAGGATTCGGTCCATTTTTCTTTTCATGGGCCATGGCCCAGTTTGTCTCATCTTGTTTCGGATTATTTTGGGATATCCGAATGGATTGGGGGTTATTTGAGAGGAAAAAAGATGGCAGGTTTTTCCAACGAGTTTTCCTAAGGGACGAACTTGTGTACCCGTCTCAGTACTTTTATTATTTTGCAACAGTTCAGGATGTGATTATAAGATTTCAATGGATCTTCACCTATGTTTTCGTGGTTCTATTGGGGATCGTGAAAGTGGACGTGATGTTGACGGTTCAAGCGGTATTGGAGATCTACCGGAGATTTGTATGGAATTTCCTTCGGTTGGAAAATGAACATTTAAATAATTGCGGGAAATTCAGGGCGGTTCGGGACATTTCATTGGCTCATCTTGGACCAAAGGCGAATCCACAAATTCATAATGTGTATCGGAAAAGACACTCGATTGTCGCAGGATTGGCTTAAGAAGGACAATAAAAGCTCAACGCTCAATTTCAAATTTTGCTATTTAGTTATATAGTGAAATAATTTTAGCTGTGCTCGTGTGTAGAAATTCTTTATTCGGTGGTGAAATCTGACACGAATTGGCGACGATGTAGAAACTTGGGACTATCGATTTTCATTTTACCGGAAAGATTTTTGATCGGCGTCGAACCATCTCATAACTTAAATGTTCACCAATACAAAAATGACTGAATATTTTGCATGGCTTTGACGCCATGCCACTCAGGAATTATTTGACTACTGTTCTCATACCCACACGAAATGCAACGCTGAGTTTCCTGAAAATCACAATTAATAATGCACTCGATTCGTTTAAAATGTATCGGAGTCAGCTTCACAAAAGAAATTCAAACAATGTTTAGTAACACAATTAAAGTCCCTTCGACGCAGAAATTTGATTTTTACTTTAGTATCTATTATTATTTATTTGATTTCAAACGAATTTGGCAGACATATTGCATATTGTAGTACAAGTTTTGTATATTATCCTACAATTATGAACTTTTCAACTCTGCAGAAAACAGAATAGTGAAATGGCATTGAGTAATTAGTTGATTTTAGGCTTAAATATAAGTATATTTTGAAGTTTGAATCCACTCATAAAAAGATTGAATTTCATACAAAATGAGGCTTAATATAAAAAGAGTATAGATTTTAATTCATTAATTTTAAATCAGACCGACGCGACGTTGAAGGGGGTTTTGGTTCTTCATTAAGATTTACATTTCCTCATATCGCCACTCGGCTAATGGTCCAGGGTTACCAAAATTATAAAAGAAAGTAATTCCATCTTGTGTCACGCCGTT
This sequence comes from Gisinianus flammeolus, assembly GCA_034699125.1. Lineage (NCBI taxonomy): Eukaryota > Metazoa > Arthropoda > Collembola > Symphypleona > Katiannidae > Gisinianus > Gisinianus flammeolus. The sequence continues at coordinate 16,973 of JAIUND010001852.1, read as the reverse complement.
TGTGACCAGGCGACTGCACCACGTGTTTCTTCCCTGTAAAATAAACACGGAAACCGTTAACTTAATTCAGACATCAAGATCAATGGGGATTTTGAAGAAAAGGAATATATTGAACGATATTCATAAGATCAGAGAAAAAATACCTTGATTGTCATGGAGATGCGGTTATAATTATAGCTAGGTCCCAAAACCACCGGAAGGTCAAAGTCCACATAGAAAACTCTATTTGCTCTCGCCCAAATAGTTTTGGTGACCGCCATCGAATGATTCTCGGCAACGATTGTAACTTCATACTTGGAATCCTCGGAAATTGGACCATGAAATCCAAAACCAGTCATTTTGATTTCCCGATGTGTGTTTATGTCAAAGCTGAAAAACAATTCAAAAGAAAATTATTGTCTATAAATGCATTGAACGAAATGTATTAAAATTAAGTAAAATTTCCCATCATGTTTACAAAATACACACTCACTAGATCTGGGTGGTTCCGTCACAAACGAAGGGAAGTTCGTCCTCTTGGATGGGAAATGCAAATATTTTGGCAATGCTTCTTTTCCTCAACATTTCCCCCTTCCTTTCTGTCCCATTAAAATGAAATTGTGAACTGGATTCCCCTTCATTCAGAATGAAGGTGACAATGTCCAGGGATTCGTCACTCGTGAGGATTTTCTTGGGTGCCACAAAATTCAGAAACTCCTTGGCTGACATGAGCGGGAATCGAATGAGGAACAAGCAATCACTAAGAACTTCTCGCATATTCCCACCACTTTTCTCCTTCCCCATTTGAGCACATTGGGATTCAGCCCAGAAACAAACCTCAATGAACAAATCCAACTCACAGATGACAAGCTCGTCTGAGCTCAGGATTTTAGTCAGAGTATCCTTGGAAATGTCCAGAAATCCAGGCTCTTTTATAATGTCTCCCAAATCCCTGTTTTATTGTGATGGACAAAAAAATATTCATAAATCCCATTACATTTCAAAATTAAATTGAGAATTGGACTTGTCGAATCCCAAATACATGATAATTCTTTAGTTGGCAATCAAATGGAAGGATTCCACCGCAAGCTCCTCTTCCATTTGACTTTGAGCTTTCTCAAAAATCTCCAGAGCATTTCCAACATCCAATTTGTTCTCCATGAGGAACTGAAGACAGATTTTGTGAATAAGAGTTACATCGTATTTGTGAGTCACGTACAATAAGGCAAACAGACCGTCCAAAGATAAATTCAAATTTGATACGTCGTCCATCTCAATTTTGTCCTTGAGCAAGAGCTATATATAGGGAAAATAAAAATCAATGGAAAAAATTATATCAACTTGGTTTAATTACGAGAGGAATGTAGCCAAATATATCTACAATATGAACTAATATTCATCTCGTTAAGAGATGAATTTAAATAGAATTTTGTTATATGACATTGAATTTCATCTTCAAAAATATCGGTATACCTGTAGAAAAATACGAAAGATGTTGGCCTCAACATCTGGAATTGGAATTGGCTTGACCTCAGAAGAAGAATCCCAACTATCGCTGAACATCCGCTAGAAAACCGGAGAGACGACCCTCAAAAGAAACTTGCAGGCTTTCACTTTCTCTCGAGACGATCCGACAGCAAAAGTGACGTCACCCTCGTCCACATTCGAGATGAAATACTCAAATTTACTCGTCCATGAATTCGCATTCTCTCGCCAGTTACTCATTTTCACTTCCTATATATTTCTCTCTCTACTTATCTTTCAATTGACTTTAGTTATGTAATATAACTTATATTAATTGGATCGATGTAAATGTATACAACACGGCTACAAAATCAAACTTTGAACTTTGCTTTCAGATTTAGAATTGGGAATGGAAAATTAAAATGTCTCGTTTCTCTTTCCTCAACTATTACAAAACACACATAAATAAAATAAGGAAATCATAAGAAGAGAACAGAAATATGAATGTGAGGACTGTGAACGAATTATATTGAAATTATATTATATTTTATTATATTATGAGTCATCTCACAATGAGATCTTTACCGTTTTTTTTCACTGCGTTCTGAAATCCTCTCACTGTGTGGGAATCGGATTGTTGTATTTATCTATGTATAAGAAAGTATACACGACAGCAATAGCTACAATTACACTATTACGAACTCGTAAATCACACAATTTTCGTTTAATTACAATATGTGGATAAATGAGTTTGGATTTTGATTATTAGCTATCCACATTTATTGTACGAAATAGAATAACGAGCTTTTTCCTCTCCTCAATTTTTTGTATAAAATTTTTGTCGGTTAGCTTAAAGTCGGACTTTTTTATCACAAAGAATTGGAGCCAAAACTGCGATTTATGTGTCTTGAACAATGCAGAGGGAGGTTAAATTCACATTTCTACACAGCGACTCCGGTTTTTGCTAATTAAATACACAATTTATTACGGAATTGTTCTTACAGTTAGAAATGCATCTGGATAATAATCTCTTGTAAAATTTAATATTTTCCCATTTAATTAAAAATGCTTTCCCACACACACGACTTTCAATTCGGATGAAGGAAAAACCTATAGAAAGATGCAAATATGAAGGATTATATCAAACACAATTAAATTCTTGGATTGAAGTCAAAAATGTGTATTTATTTATTTTCTAAAGAATCTCTGATTGATATAGTGAATTGCTTATTTTTAAATTTCATTTTCTCATAGTTAGCAAAATATAGAATTATAGACAAATGTGGAACCTTTAAATGTTGCAAGCAAACGAAGAGAAATACTCACTATATTTCCCCCATTACAAAGTCCCAAATGAACCAAAACTTGAACTTGAGCAAGAGACAAATTCAAAATTATAATATTTAATACACTTAATCAAATTACTTGTGTTTATCAAACTCATTGGGGGTTCATGCATTGAGAAAAATATAGACTTTTGAGTGTGACGCACATGATTTTGCTAATTATCCTATACTGCGCACAGGAATTGATTACCTCCAACCATCCGACAGACAAATGATCCGAGGGGACTTTTTAAAGTCCAACGAGCAAATTCGTTTTGCTCGTTGGACTCGTTGGTAACGGCGTTTTGGATTCGAGCGGTGGTTTCCTGCTTACCCGCCTGGTTCCGTTTCATGCAGTGCCTTCGCCGTTATCGAGACAGTCGAGAGGCCTTCCCACATTTAGCAAATGCCGCGAAATACTCGACGACATTCTTTGCCGTCCTTTTCTCCACACTTTATGTGACTTTCGAGTTTGGAAGAGGATTCGGTCCATTTTTCTTTTCATGGGCCATGGCCCAGTTTGTCTCATCTTGTTTCGGATTATTTTGGGATATCCGAATGGATTGGGGGTTATTTGAGAGGAAAAAAGATGGCAGGTTTTTCCAACGAGTTTTCCTAAGGGACGAACTTGTGTACCCGTCTCAGTACTTTTATTATTTTGCAACAGTTCAGGATGTGATTATAAGATTTCAATGGATCTTCACCTATGTTTTCGTGGTTCTATTGGGGATCGTGAAAGTGGACGTGATGTTGACGGTTCAAGCGGTATTGGAGATCTACCGGAGATTTGTATGGAATTTCCTTCGGTTGGAAAATGAACATTTAAATAATTGCGGGAAATTCAGGGCGGTTCGGGACATTTCATTGGCTCATCTTGGACCAAAGGCGAATCCACAAATTCATAATGTGTATCGGAAAAGACTTGGGGAGTGGCTGGGTGACCAAAGTCTCCCAAAAATCACCAATGCTTTCATTGGCCACGAGTGGTCTGGAGGGGCGTGGCCAACTAATACACTCATCTCCCATGTCTCTAATGTATAAGTTTACCAACAGAAATGTTGCATGGCGTCCCATGTTAAACAAATGTGTGTTTTTCAAAAATCAAACTCAAAAATTTCGAAAAAATTTCAAAATGGCGGAAGGTCACCAAAGGGTTAGGTCAAAAAAATCAAAAAAGTTGTTTTTGAAGCAAACTTGCTGTAACGTTAAAATCTCATATCAAAGGACCCTATGCAGTTTGCATGTAAATCTGGGCCCACGACGCATACAAGCGCACTCTCTTCTCAATGCTAATTGTGCAACTTTGAAACCACACCACTGAAATCGTCTGGCAAGGGCATGTTTGTTTTTTAGGTTTAACGATTCGCGTTTCCTGCTTTATAACTACGGTTATTAAACAATATAACAATTATCTTACTATAACATTTCCAACTTTTGGTGTCAAAAACATAGCCGTTGTCAAAGTTGCAAAATTAACAGCTAAGTAACTTTCTCCAGTGTGTGCACTCCACTAAAGTTTTTTTCTGAGCTCCGAGTGCCAAGTTATAATCGTGAAACCGTTTCTACATCCATTTTAAGAACACCAGACATCTTTTTGAGCATGTCTCAAGGAAATCTGAGCTTGCTCGCGTAATGTTTTATGCATAAAATCGTGGAAATCGGCATTGACCGCACAAAAAATTGAACAGTGTCGCAAATCGGCTTGGCCTCAGAATTAAACTTCTTGTGCACAATTATTACTTATTTTTCTAACTGCCTTGTGAAAATTATGGCAAAATTGGCATGCGGTTTTTTTCTATACCGATTTGAACAAAACCCTTTGTCGGTGTGCTCGACTCAAGAGTGACATCCGGGTGCATGTGGCGCATTGTAAATATTTTGTGATGAATTAAAATGTGTCAAAGGCTTGTCACTTCCCAACAGAAGTAGAATCAAGCAATAATTTTGCATGCCATGGACAATGATGATCATTTTCCGACGTTGCGCGCATCGCCAAATATGGCGGATTCTAGCCAGCGGATCTGGGGAACGGGGCTTGGCCTCAAAATGAAACTCCATCATTATGACAATAAAACTACAATATTTAAAATGGTGTACTCAAACCCTCAAAAACTACATGCGGTTTTTTGTAATTTGCCTTTGCAAATGGACCCAAATCGTTGAGAAAGTGGATTGAGCCCTTTGAAGTGTGGGAAATTGTAATCTGGAAAAAATGTGGGAAAAATTTGGGGAATCAGGGGAAAACTGAAAATCTGAGAAATCTGAAGAAATTATAAAATCTGGGAAAAATTGAAAATCTATGTAGAAAATCTGGGAAAAGTTTGAAAATTTCGGGAATCTGGGGGGAAAATTGAAAATCTATACAGAAAATCTAGGAAAATTTTGAAAATTTGGGGAAAATTGAAAATTTGGGGAATCTGGGGGGAGAATTGAAAATCTATATAGAAAATCTAGGAAAATTTTGAAAATTTGGGAAAAATTGATAATTTGGGGAATCTGGGGGGAAAATTGAAAATCTATATAGAAAATCTGGGAAAATTTTTAAAATTTGGGGAAAATTGAAAATTTGGGGAAAATTGAAAATTTGGGGAATCTGGGGGAAAATTGTTAATCTATATAGAAAATCTAGGAAAATTTGGGGAAAATTGAAAATCTATATAGAAAATCTGGGAAAATTTGGGGAATCTGGGAAAAGTTTGAAAATCCGGGGAAAATTGAAAATCTGGGGAAGATTGAAAATTTAGAAATCTGGGGGGGGGGGGGGATTAAAAGTTGTCGCTGTAGATTAGTTTTGGTACCATGAAGCGGTGGTGAGAACGTATTGTTCATTCCAAAGGACACCCGCACACACGAATGAGGAGCGATCAAAATAAATTTGGACGATAGATGGGAATTGACCCGCGCCGGCCAGATCTCCTCCAATCGCTTTCCCTCCTCCGGCCACATCTGACGGTGATGCGGAGAATCCCATAAATTTGGGGTACGGCTTCAGATTGGGGTTCCACCAGAAATAACCTTTTACAAACGATGGTGTCATAGAAGATGCTGGTGTCATAGAAGATGCCGGCATAATAGACAAACGGGCCTGCCCTCTGTTACCTCTGGAAGCTTTGCTTGCGAACTTTTTTTTAAAAGGAAAACCAAAAATGTCCAAATTAAAAGATTATAATAGAAGCAGATGAATTAAAATAATTCTTTGCTTTGACTATATACAGTACAAACTTTACGCCTTGACACAATTAAAATATTTAACGCATTTCTCTTCAGTGTTTGTTTTTGTATATATATAATACCTGCGCAGAAGTGAGAAGGACAGAAACGCCGAGCGTAATCAAAATTCCCAAATAAAACCGATTCATTTTGCAGTTTTTGTTATAATAAGACTGTGTGTGCGCGGCGTGTGCCTTCCGAGTTGCCAGATTTTTTACTATATATAGCAAAAGGAACGTCTGATGAATTAGACTAAAATTGCGAGCAAGGAAAATATACTTAGGAACAATGAATTTATGAGTAATTTATGAACATAAAGCACAAGCAGGAAGCCTTGAAGAAATTAAAACATCCGGATGCCATAGAATCTTTACAATTTATTAGCCATTATTCAATTGTGAATATAGTTACAGGAATTTGTCAACTGTCAGTTGACGTCATGCACGCATTTTAATTGAACATCAAAAATGAATGGTTTTTCTCCCGAGAGAGAGTTTTGTCAGTGTGGATAATTTAATTTGATTTTTGGACATAAAAAGTGAGGTCCATTTTGGTGAAGGGAATGACAAATGTTCGAATGACAAATTTTTGTTTGAATTGGCGGTTAATTTGTTATGGAGTCGTATTGTTCCGCGAGAAAAAAAAGCTCAAGTGGTTCTTTTGCACTTAATCGAATAACATTGATAATACAATCAGATTAAATTATATTTAATTAATTTAAAAAAAATTCAAAATGAAATGAATTAAAATAATTATTTAAATTAAATAAGATGAAATGAGGATTTCAACTCATCGAACCAAAAGAGCCGGACCAAAAAGTACAGCACTGAAGACGACGAGGAACTATACACAAGAATATAGTTCATTGCTGGTTTTTTTTCTGCCTGTTTTCCTCCTCACACACTCCTCCACAATTCCAATGAAAATGTAACAATGGAAATGCATGTGACAAGGACAAATTTTAACTGTGTTTTTTTTTGAAACGAGGGACTGCATACTATAGCAAAAGCCGTGGAAGTGCAGGATATGCTTTTTTTTAATGGCTCACAATCAGTGACGTCGCTGCCTTTTCAATTTCAAAATTTCAAATTTCGAAAGCAAATATCAATTTATCACACACGCACATTATCAATCTCAAAGTCAAAATCAAAAACGCTCTTGTATGGGCGACATCTCCATCATGTAATTATTTGATTGGTGGAACTGGAATGAATTCCCCGCCGGCTCTTTTCCATCAATAGTTAAAGAATCTTCCATTGCGTTTTCCCGCTCTTTTCCCCCCTCAAACTGGAAGACGCGCTCCAAATGGGATTTCATTTGATAGGTGGAGACGGGGACGAGTTTCTCCAGCTCCAGCTGGCCACTGCAGCCATAGCAACTGCAAAAAAAAAAAAAATTCCATATAAAAACGTTTTTTTTTTTTAAATTTCCCCCTTTTGGGAATGTACATATGAAATATATGAAAATCCAAGGATATCGAGAAAAAAATGAACTCACAAGGGATGCTCCTGGCTCACGTGACTCATTAGACAGGAATGATGATAGATTTCCTTGCAACAGTTGACTTGACAATATGGCGGTTTCTCCGTATGTATTCTCGCGTCCGCAGAGGAATTGGAATCATCCGAAGCGACAGTTATCCTTGGATAATTTTGAAGCCAAGTGGGTAAATTAGTTTTAAAAGACCAGGATGGAATGAGATTACTCATCTGCCAATTCCAATTCCATGGTGAGAGTTTACTAATACTTGTGGTTGTATTAGTAATATTATTAGTTGAATGGGACTCGGTCCGAATCCCCACAATCCCAAGAAGTCCACCGTACAAATGACAGAGCGGACAGGAATAATTCTTTGTAGCTGTATTTGTACTGGTATTCTCTTTCCCATTCACCAGCAACAACTCCGGAAGATGAGGAAATTCTTCTTGGACATGAAGAATAGGAGGAGAATTTCCCACAGGCGGAGAAGAAGAAAAAGAAGAATCCAAATCCATCGAGGAATTGGGAATTATTATGATATAGGTGTATGTATATAAGGGCGAAATTCACAGTGTGTGAATGTGAATCACGGACTTGTAAATTGTGAATTGTACTAACAAAGTCGAAACTATTATATATTGTACGCGGACAGTCTGTCATCGATTTTTTGGTTGTGGGATTTGAGATTGGAGTTGAAGTGTGCGTCATTCCTTATCTAATCCTCCGTATCGCAGATATATATTCACATGGACATATATATTCGCATTACACAACGACCTGTATAGTTGTTTCATTCGATATATAGAGCAGATTAATGGGTTAAGCGTACATACATACTGGAAAAGGAAAACGGAGCATAACAAAATGGCCGGGGATTTTCTTTACAATGCTCGAAACCCACAGAGTGAAACGCCAAAGTCGGGGTGTAGATTTTGGATTCATCAGAATCTCCATGATTTTTCACCCCCAAATCCTTTGAAACAAAACACTATTGGGAAGCAGGTTCAAAACACCGAATTCGGGGTTTTTAGTTCGGATTTCTTAAAGTTTGACTTCCGATTCGGATTCCTCATGATTTTGTATATATCCCGCCGTCCTTAGCAACAATAAACAGTTTGAAAGCAGGTCAAAAACTCCGGAGGTCAGAATGCCCGGGAAAAGTTCCACTCGGATCGACCGATTCCGTGCTCATCGGAAATTGGATCCCAAAGCTTATATACACGTGTTCAATTCACAGCATGAATTTTCCTTTATACATAATTCAAACTCATTCCTTTTCCCGCGAATATGTAGTTTTAAACTTTTTAAAAATGGCGCTCACTTTGACACCGATTTGATTTCAACATTTCAACATTGTTTGAGTAGCATATATAGTTGCATTTGAATGGTTTCTAGCATGATTTAGATCGCTCATGTACAAACAGATTGAACAATTCCCTTGATTCTTTTTTTTAGGCGTACATTGCAGACGTCCAATAAATGTTTAGTCATCAATTTCCATGACAACAAAGAGCCACTTTCTTTTATTTATTATAGATTTTATTTTATTTAGTACATCTTTAATTTCATTTAATCAGTACATTTTTTCAAGGGGGAATTTTGGGAATTTTCCCATGATACAAAAATTTATGGAAATATGAATTCGTGTTAGTTTAACTCTCTTGAAAATGATAAATTAGATGAGGAGGTTCGAAGGGATGAAACATTTCCCTTTGGATATCGATGGGTGAGCTGAATGGCCACTTTTGGTCCGAGCGCCTCCTTCAAATCTTCAAACGCCTTCCCTGAAATCTAATACAAGACAAGAACAAACAAAATCGTCATCTTCCCTCCCCATTTTATTATCAAATTCAAGCGATTTAAAATCAAAGAAAAGTGCAGAAAATTGCAAAGAGAACCATTTAGATTGAAATGGAAAAGAATTCAATTTGGAATTTTCCGCTTATACTTTTGAGTTGTGAATGTGAAGACTCTGAAGTTGATTCATGTACACGAGAGAATTGTAGAGGAAAAAGTCCCTGAGCCAAGTGACTTCCGACCAGTCCGACCACATTCGACCGCGAAGTGTCAAACTCTTCAAGTCTGAAAAAGTAAAACAAAATACACAAGACATTTCAAGACATAATTTAAATAATCCATCATATTTGCCGTTTGATAATTTCTCAATTCATTTGTAATATTATTTGTAAATGACTTAACTTACTGCGCAAATCCTTGAGGAAAATCCCGTGGGGCAAAACGAAACGCTGGCCACTTGCATAATTCTCCGGGCATCCGAGACCAATCAGCCATTTTTCATACTCCGAAACCGTTTTGCTATCAACAGCTCCATTGCAATTCAACTCTAGTCGCTCCAGCGACATCCAATCCTGAAAGAAATGCGGACTCCACCAAATTAATTCCAATGGATTGATATGATTTAATTTGAGGGATTTCAAATTTGGGAAGAGATTCCCACTCAACGCGATGGAACTGGAGAACGGTGGCCAATCCAGCTGAACTTCTCGTATGGATTTGCTCTGGACGATCCGGCCTTGGGCCAACGGATGAGAATTCCAAGAGGGGACGAGTTCATTCAAGTCCACCGGGAAACCGTGAGGGATCTTCAATTTTTTCAAGGCGGGAAGTTGAAGGGCCGCTAGAAAGAGCCCTTGAATGCAATCCTCCTGCCGCTCAAAAGTACAACTGATGGACAAACACTCCAGCCGACTCAAATTGAGTGGAATGAAGAAGAAGGAATACAAATCCCGCCAGGGTTCCAAGGGTGGAAATTTCCCAGTGATTTTATGAAGTCTCAATTTCTTAAGGGTCCCTGCAAGTCGCTCCAAAACAGTTCGGATCAATTCAGGCATGAGGTCAGGACTCAAAATCAACCAGAGCTTGGATATTTTCCATTGGACCTTGCTGTCCCGATAACTTTGAAGGATTGAATTGACCTCCACGTTGACTCCGCCTAGTCGGAGCTCCGTGATGGTGTTGAGTCGAATCTGATGAGGGAGGAAACCTTGGAACAATTCCAACGTCATGGGGAAATCCAGGCGGATTTCTTCAAGGGACTCGAGTTTCCTCAGAAGTCCCTCCAGCTTGTTCTCGCCCTGATAGTGAAGCCACTTTTGAGCCTTGGACAGATTCAAATGAGTCGTCTTGAGGACCTTCAAATTAGGCAGTTGCATGAGAATCTTGTACAAATCCTCTGAGTCCTTTGGTGCCTTATTATTCGTTTTGTAATTGAGGACGGTGACCTTTTGGGCCAATTTCCCAAAAATCCCGGGGAAAGTTGGATGAGAGATGACTTTCAATTTAATTGCTGCAAAGGCAGAGTCGATCATGGACAACAAATCCACCAAAGATCGTTGTCGGATTGGATCCTCGCTGTAACGCTCATCGATCACCAAATAATTATTCTGAATCAAGTGTTTGGCTCCTTCAACTCTCCAGACTTGACAGACTCGTCTCGCCACTTTTAAATTCTCCACATCCAGAAATGAGAGAATCTTGTTCGCAATCTTCTACAAAAACATCAACACCAATAATAATAATTAAGTTACATAGCCAAACAAAATGAGCAAGGAAAACCGGAAATTATATCATAACATTATAAATTTATTTGATAATAATAATAAAATCGTATTTTTGTTGTATATAGATACATTTTCAATTTGCATGGGATCCGCAGGCTCTTGTTGTTGTTGTTGTTGGACTGTCGGAGGATTCCGCTGAAGAACAATAATCTTTTTCTATAATGTACCAAACAAACATCAAATATCAGTATTTCAAGAAACTTTCCCATTGTCTAAATACGTAAGTGAGAATACCTTGATTAACTTTCCTGTCATAATAATACAAATTACAATTAGGTATTGGTTTCAGTATCTATCTTTCTTGAAATTATTATTGGAGTTATTTATAGCACAATGTATATGTTTTCATAATATGAAATCGAGTGTTTTTCTATAGGTTTTCCTTACCTTGGCAGACGGTGATGCGGAATTTTCTTGTCGCCGTGTATTATCCATCTCGGTGGAATTAACACAAGTCCGATTTGATGAGGTATATATTATTATATATACACGGAATTAATGAAGGAAATTCACAAACGATACTGAAACGAATGAAAAGCCAATTAAACTCAAATATATAATATAAAATAGTATAGATTTTAAGCTTGATTGATGATCCTGTGGTTTTTTTCGGAAAAGAGAAACGATATTATATGAAATGTATATACATGTGCGAATTTATACCTGTGTGGAAATCCAGATGAATTGAATTAAATCAAGTCACAGCCTCGCAATCACTTTAACATTTTTACTAACACTTAATTAAAATATGAAAAATCGTAAAAATTAAAAAGGAAGATATCTAAAAACATTACAATTTACAATTCTGAATGTCAAAATTCGGGACTTTTGTGAAATTCGAATTTATGCATTGTGGAGTTTTAAAACGTCATGCGCGCGAAAATCAAGGATGTCAATTCCCAATATATATTTCTCTCTCGACTATATATAGAGTCTTGTCGTCTTTTGTCACAAAACATAAGAAAAAATCAATGAATACAAAATCCACGTTCACTTTGTGTCAAATATTAAATTAAAATGTTCCTATGTACAAGGATTATGCCGAATTTAGAGTTTCACTGCCTTTTCACTTTTTCCCTGTAAACGCACGTGTTCATGCGCGCGCATAAATGATTTTTTTAACATTACCACACAAATGAGAAAAGTGAAAAGAAAGTGAAACTCTAAATTCGGCATTAAACTTGAATTTGCAAAATGTCGTGTAAAATCTTCAATATTTTACATTTTAGAGAAGTCGAGAAAAATGTATCACGCGGAAAGAGCCAAATATTTTCAATACTTAATTTTTATTATGCATGTCAAAAAGTTCATCACTTGCTTAATTGAAGCTCCAGTTCAACCGATTATTGCCAATTAGATTCAAATTACAGAAAAAATCCTTTACTAACAAGAGCGTTCAAAAAGAAATGCACGCTCAGCAATTTGGGGAACTGAGCCACCAAATTAATATCGTTGATTCGGAATGTTGACTTGTAAATTCGGGAACAGATTTCTCAGAATTCTGTTCAAGTGCACAATTCCTGCCGCCAGGGCAATCCTTCCATGCTCATATTGAGAGTGTCCAAGCGGGGAAGGCGGGTGATTTGAAAGTCAGGAAAGAGTTTACACGGTGAAAGGAAAACGAAGTAAAAAAAATGAGACAAATTAGTTGGACTCGTTGTATATAAGTGAGAACGAGCGAGACGGCGTTATCGATAACGATGGCAATGACCGTGAGCAAAAGTTCTTTATCCGCGAAAATGAACTGGCCCACTTTGATTTTGAGTGGCTTTGAGCCGTCCCGGAATCGGGCGAACCAATCCGGACAGTGAACGAGTTGCCAGGTCTCCACCGTCCGAGTCGACGCCTCATGAATGTCCGCGAACACGTGGGAGTTATCCTGGCGGCGAGCGGCGAGCGGCGAAAGGAGCCAGTGTTGGCTGCCCAAAAGGGAAATCTCAGCAGGGGCTGAAAAGGGATTCTGCATTGTGCCTCGCTTCCCTTAATCCTCATTGTCCATTCATTACTCCTTCATTTGTAATTTCTATGTATATTAGATTTACACATTACTGACATTACATTTAAATCCAAATAAATATCGTGATTTTGATTCATTATAGAAATTTGCATGTGGATTTCAAATCATGAAGGATCATTTACTCGAATTCTCTCATAACTCAATTCATATGCATTTTACTTGCAGAGCCTAAAAAAGATGAAGCGTTCACATCCACAAATAATTTCCGATTATTATTATTTTCATTATTATTATTGAAACTCGTTTTGGTTAAATGACAGTGGAACAACGAGAAACTCGGTCTTCCCATTGAATTTAACCTAATTTTGACCTGGATTTTGATGTTGCTGTTGCTTGATTTCCCGGCGATTCATTTTCTACCGGGTCAGGAATGACTGTGGATGATGATCTGTGTATTGGAATTGGAATCAGATATTGAATCCAAACTTTTATAGGCGATGGCAATGAATATTCTGGGATTTTTTGGTCTTCGCCTGGAACTTCCATTTTCATTTGAATTCCTTTTGTTGTGGTTTTGGTTTTGATTGAGGATTCATCTGGAATCACCGAGTTTGCTTTTCCTCCTGTGATTCTCCCTGTTGAGGTTTTTTATAGCCGTGGATTTTTGGCGGCTTGTTTGATTTAATTTCGGATTGGGATTTTTGGTGGTGGTGGTGGATTTGACATGGAATTGTTTGAGATGGTCGAAAAGTGTCTTGAGGCTGGAAATCCATATTGAGCACTCAATACAATGAAAATCCACATGGAATTTTTCATTACTATTATATTCTATAGGTTGGCAATGGAAAAATCGTCATTGTTGTTTTTGTCATTATTGTTGAGGGTGCGGAGTTGTTGAAGGAGTTTTAATGTGGGAGTCGCTTCTCAAGTTGATTGAATTCGAACTCGTGTGAAAAGACTCTTTATGGATTTCATGTCAATTCCGGTGAGATTTGAGTGCAGAAATAATATAGAGAAAATCTCGTAGCAAGTCACACAGAAAAAACAGTCTTTAAGCGCCGTCGCATCATTTTCATTTTCATTATCTTCAGCAATTCCAATTACATTGGTCTTAAGGTACATTGGTCTTACATTGATGTCAAGTCCGAACCCGGATTTTACAAATTCAAATTCAATTCATCGTCGTCAGCATCAAATTAGGGGCCATCCATAAAGGTCGTTACGCTGCTAGGGTGAGTCACGAATTGGTCACGTGTTATATATGCTTTAATCCACATGCAAATTTTGTAATGAAGCAATTTGGAAAAAGACTGGTAATTGCTTTGAATAATTATTTCTATTATATTTCCCCAATTTTCTTCGGTCATTAGAAATTACGCAAACTATAGAGAAATGAGTGATAACAAAAAAACAACAATTTAACACAAAACCTATTTTAGGATAAATTACATTTATATATTAATTGGACATTTATTTTCCCCAATTAATTGGCCATAGTGTCGCTATTCCTTAAGTAACTGACAAAATGGAGAGGGAACCACAACATTTTACAAAATAGTCTATATATACGCAAATACTCCCGCCATTATTTCCGTAATTCGTTTATTACATGTTCATGGCCCAATTTCTTTAATTATCCCCGAACAAACCTCACTTCCAGTTGTCGATGATTCAAATTGATATTTAAGGAACTTTATAGGACTTGCGACACTTTTAATTCAATTTCAATTTCCAGCAACGTGGAGAATCCGATTTGAACGTATTTCCATTTTTGTAAGATCTCTAAGAGAAACGTGATGTAGGCCGATGAAATTCCAATGAGGAAAAAATGGATGGAGGATTGGAGAAGAGTGTTCTGGAATGTTCCGGATTTCTCGTTCTCCAGCCCCCTCAAGTATTTATCATAGAGCAAATCAAACTGATCTCCATTCCATGGCATATTATTCTGAGTAAACCTATCCCGCTGTAGTAAAAGGCGCCTTATGTCCGCCCAGTACTGATAAATCCCGCCCTCCCAAATACTTTCAAAAGCAGGAATGAGGACATCCAAATTTGATCCATTGATTCCAGTCGCACTGGATGATACCCAGATTTTGGTTTTGAGATTGGCAAAACCCCGTTTGTCCAGAATCAATGACAATAATTTGACACCCTTCTCAAATTCTAAATCAAATAAAAGTGCATAAACCTGGAAATCCATTGGGTTCATCGAGAATCGTTTGGAAATGAGCGAGATTGGATCCTCAGGAACAGGAAATTCCGTTGTATTCCCTCGATTAATCACCTTACTAATCAATAGATTAAGTAAATGCGTATTTACTTCGGATCCTCCGAAGTCACTGAATCCAAATCCTTCATCAATTAAATTCCCGAGTGTTTTCTCTACGGAATAAACTCCCGGCACCGTTTGAGCACTCTTCAATTCCCCCAAATACAATTGAGAAATGAAAATTGCCATGAGGATCCAAAATAGAGAAAACCAATGACGTCGGCGTTTTCCCTGCTCCAACAAAGGGATTTGATTAATGAGTGGTGGGAGGAGACTGAGCAAAGCCACTCCCACATCCAACTTGTTCACCCAATAGAAAACAAGGAGAGTTGAGTAGAGGATGAGAAGGAGGAGGAGCCACACAGTTGTTGAGAATGGATTCAAAATGGACTGGAGAGCCAATGGGGTTTGGAAAGAGTCTTCAAAATAGCCAACAGATATCTGCCAATCAGCTGTTTTCCCCGAATAGTCACTCATTTTGTCACAGTTTAGACAATAATGGTTAACACAGCCGACGCCCCAAACACAAGAACCAGACAGGAGAGGAAAGAAAGAGATATTCAAATGTCCCACCATCTCTCGTTGCTGTTTATAGTCCGCCCATGATGGATCCTTCATTTGCAATACCTCACGAATGCTCAAGTCCTTGGTTGTCATAAAACTCCCGTCAGCCTTGAAAAATTCCTTTGGAAACCCCAAAGCCAACGGGACGTAGACGATTCCTCGATGAATACTTGAACGAGTTCCCGCCGTCAAATCCTTCAGTTCATTTAATGAAATCGAGAAATGAATATCCGTGCGGATTTCCACATCTTTCAGCTCCAATTTGATTAACTTCACCGCCGCGGTAAAATTCCTTTCGGTTGTGAAATGAACAATGGAAATCCAGTTGATGATCATCAGCGGATTTTCCTCATCCACCCCGAAACCGAAATCTATGGACACTTTGAATGTGTGAACGGGCACTAAATGAAAAGGACGAAAAGCACCCACATTCACAATATTTGCATTTGCGAGCCCCGGGAATCTGCTTTCATCACTTTGAAAATCGCGATGTTCGAAGGCGATGAGGAAATCCCGACGGGGACTCAATTTCCGAGTGCTCCGAAGACAAGAAAAATAACTGATGATCACCACAGAATTGGCGGCTGTCTTGTTGTTTTTCTCCTGGAGAAGAAAGTGAATTTGAGAGCCATCGGAATATTTGCTCCAGTTTTTCTTTCTCAAGTCGGCAGTTGATTTTAATGTGGATGCAGAGCAGTTTGGACTCTTCATGCAGATTTCCAACGGGATTCCAAGCTTTTGAATTTCCCTCGGAAATCTCAAACTCTTTTCCCCAACACTTTCTTCAAATCCATGAACATGAATTTTGGAGTCTCGGAAAATTCGAATGAGGCTGGAAAACTGAATCCTTCCACTTTCCACATTTGTTGTTTCTCCTCCTGCAAGAAGTGCTTTGATATGGATTTCTTTTGGTTTTGAAGCCACCCAACGACAAGAGCAAATCTGGATTAGTAGAAGAATTCCAATGCTGACTTTGACAGCTCTCTGCATCATTTCCAAATTCATTTTTTACTCAAAAACTACCTATAATTGGAAAATCTTTCCTCTGTTTCTTTTGCTTAAATAGAGGAAATATTTACAGCAAATTGTATGCATTAATTAATATTATTTGAGCGCCTTTTGCGTAAGCAAATGGGGAATTTCCA
>JAIUND010001851.1:0-29460 GCA_034699125.1 Gisinianus flammeolus | reverse complement strand
GAACTTCTTCCATTTCCTTGAAAAATGAATTACTGTCAAATTCCGAAATTGGATCGGCAATAGAATTATATACTCTATAGGGCAGAAGGATGACGGACTTAAACTTGCTTCACATTTTATATTAGTAGTTGCTGTTGTTGTAGGTTCAACCTTTACACTTACACTATTATTATTATTATGAGTTTTGTTATCATGATTACTCTGAGATGACTTCGTACTCCCACCAGCACCAACCACAACCATTTGATGACATTGCGACGCAATGATTGCGTCCGAGCTTCTGCACTTTGTTTCTTACGAGTTGATCGACGTCTTTTGATGACATTTGTTGTTTAACTTTCAGTGCATACTCTGTATAGGTTAACATTTTGGATGGTAGAGTTATTTGAAGAATTAACTTTTGAGCTGGTTTCTAAAATAAATTAAAATCAATCAATTATAGACGAAAAACAAATATAAATTATTCCAAACTTTCTTCTAATTTCATTTGCTTACCTTGGGAGTAGATTTTTTAACTTAACAGACACTTAACTATACAATCAATTGCTGACGTTTATAACCACTTAACAAGCAATAAATTAATTAAATAGTTTATTTTTTTATTTTAAATGTAAAGTATCTCTGGATGCGGCTACAAAAAAATCATGAATAATTTTTATGTTTGACTAATATATATAATTAATGTTATACATATATATCATACTTTTTCATATTACAACATCATTATGATATAATTATTATCTATATCATCATCATACTTACACTTTCAAGTTTTGTTTTGTATGTTTGACATCATAAATAACAGGACTAATAGCAATAGCACAACTAATAAAAGGAACACAAATTACACTACCTATACGTTGAGACACTTGAGACTTTGTTTAAAGTAAATTGAGTGTGTGAACAATGAATTCATAATTATTATTCCTATTAGCTCACTCGTTCTCTTTTTTTGACTAACGATAAATAAATATTTGGCGATTACTTGGGAATCTATGTGACTAAGCGTTTCGTTTATTTGTTGTTTCTATATAAACAATAGTAATAATAATATTTTTGAACTACTATCCATACTTAAGTACTTACTTTTTTACCTACTATCAAAGTTTTAAGTAAGTATAATGCTAAAAAAACAGCTGGACAATATATTTCACTTTCCTTTAATTATTATTTTGTGTAAAATTAAAGAGGTCTCTGGCTTAAATACTCTGGGTCAAAAAATATAACTGTGACAGTAATATCATCTCGAAATAGTCTTGCCGACTCATTTGGTAAAGTCAAGAGATTACTAATCTTGTTATGATCAAGTCCATGTTCAGTTCCACCTAATGCATGTCGAATGAGATGAGTTGCTGAATTTTGATCAATAGGCTGAAACACAAAAACAACACCGTACAATAATATAAATACAATAACGAAATCAAAGTATATATATATATACGTAAGCAATGTAAGCATTATTATGCAATGACAAATTTATACCTTTAATTTAAAGGATTCCATCCGCTTGAGTAAAGTGGAATGCACTTCTGCTAATGTTGAGCCTTGATTTTCTGGTAATTTGTAAGGACTTAAAACTGTTTTCCCGGACATGTGTTCTCCAACAAGATGCACAGCTTGAGCTGGTGATAACATATCCCAAAGTCCATCGGTAGCTATTATTAAAAAACTATCTTTCACTTTTAGTTTGTGGTACACTACATCAGGTTGGGCAGTAAGGTATGGCGGAGTTAAAGAATTTGGAGCCAAGAAATTTTCACCCATAGCAGGAGCTACAAGGGATTTAACTTCATCTTGATTCCACTTAAACCTATAATAATAATATATAACATTGGATAAATACTTGACTACTTTTCAATTGAAACGTCTACCTTGAGTATAATAATAATTTAATTTTAAAACCACCATATAAAACTTACTTGAAATCTCCAAATGCTCTTAATGGAGCTAATTGACCAAGGAGTCTATCATTTCTTATAACTGTATCTCTTTCACTTTCAGGATGTTCAGACAGTATACGTTTTACTTCGGAAACATTTTCGGCATTATGCTCTGTAGATAAAGGTACTGTTACCCATTCATCCGCCTCACTTCCACGGGTTCCTAATACAGCTCGACAATCACCACAATTTGCTACATGTAAATGTTCTCCATCAATGTGAGCTACAGAGGCTACTGCACCGGAAAGTGCGACTGATAATGTTTTCATGGCTAAACTACTGTCTTCTTTGTTTAAATGGTCTATATTAATATTATGTGTTCCATGAGCTAGGGCTTCTTTACACAAGTCATTGTCCAGCCTTAAAAATGATTTTTCAAGAGCAGCATCCATTCTAAAGTCTTCAATTCTCTCTTCAGCCAATTCATTAACAAAATTTTGAAAACTGTCTCGATATAATTTTCTCAAGTCTTCTACTAGATCATAGCGATCATTATAACAATCTAAAAGATACTCTCCATCCGAAGTGCTTGTATTTGCTTTGATAGTTTTCAATAGGACATCCCGAGGGAGTAATGATGTCGCTAAGAGAAGAGAATAAAATTTAAACATGATATATATATACCTGATGGTTTACAATGAAAGTGTACTTATTGTTAATGAAAAATGTCATGTAAAAATCCTATACATAAGTAAATAATTACCAATATATCTAAATAACCGCTTGGCGACAACTTGTCCACACGCTCCTCCACCATGTCCATCAAAAACTCCAAACATCATACCTATAGTCAAAGAAATGTACATTTCAATACAATAAGATGATCAAATGTCAATTTCAATCGATTCAAAATATACCTGTTGTTAAAAGACATCTTGCCTCTGTTCTCATATCTTCTATTGGATTATTTGCTTGTAATTGGTTGGAATCAAAGCATTTGACAGATCCCAAATTGATGTCTTGAGTATATTCATTTTTCCTTAGAATATTTGTAACCTTATTTAATGAAAATTGGGAAAAAATCAAATCACAATTTACTTATATGCGTTGAAGACTTTCAAAGCACTTAATGTAAACCATATAGCAAACATAACTATACCCTATTCGAATTGGGATTTGTAAATCGCGTGTTTACCTCATTTGGTGACAATCGGACGTAAGATCTCGCTTGCCGGAAGTGGCGACTAGAACAAGGACTAATACTGTGAAATTGATTGGTTGATATTGATTTGAGTGCTCGAATATTTTCTGCATGGTATTTATTGAAAAGAAATGCCAAATTTTTCTTCATTGTTATATACTTCGATCTCTCTCAAGTTATCAAATCAATAAAGGATTGTGTAAACTGTTCAAAAAATACTTGTTGTATAACAGTTATGATAAGTATTGTTATAAAGATTTAAAGATTTATTGCTTTTCATTGTATATAGTAACAATATCCCCTTCTCCTGAATAGCTCCTAAAACAATATAATTTAACGTTATTTCAATAAATAAGTCTTTTATATATATTTTATAATTATATTGCTATATATATTCACAGCCAATTGATTGTGACTCGATTTGCTTCTTTGTGTGTGTATATATCTTAAATTCTCTCCCTACTTAATGAATGATCAATCACACATAAAATTATCACGCTCAACCCGTTCAAGTCAATATAAAACAAACGGGAGATAATTGTGTGCAGTTCAAAACACTTTTGGTTTTAGCAATAGCCTATTCTAAATTCTATATAATACAGGTAAAACTTAATTGGAAATATTAAATATCTCGTTGTGTACGAAATGTATAAGCACCCAAGTAAATAGAAACCCACAGAAATTATGGCAAATCGTGAAATTGGCACACATCCTTCAGATTTTGTGGAACACACAACTCTCCGAAATTAGATTTTTGCACGACGATCCGACGAAATTGGCAAGATTTGAACTAGGCAACATTTACGATCGTACCATCGAAAGACCCCTCGTTTCTAATAAAATGTAAGTTTAAAATTTTAATTTTCAGTTTCTTCATTGTTAATTTTTATTGTTATTAGCATTATTTATTGTATGCATGACTCAAAGGTATTTTCATGTTTATAATTTTAATTATACCTACATTCGGCATGTATTTTCGAACATATAGATAATATACAGACACAACAATCAAAAATAAAGTTTTCAGTGAATCTTCTTCATCCACACAGAGGCACGTTTATACTGTCATATAATTCTATATTAATAATACTAATCATTATCATCATTACTGAATAGGAGACTTTAATAATAATAATTACGGGGAAGCACTGTGGAAACTAACAATAAGAGACTATATTTCTCAAAGCTACGATACGGTGACATTTGAAGATGTTGTGTTGCTATTGTCGGGCATCACTGGTGAATTTGATACAACTGGTGCTACCGTTGTTGTAGTTGTTAGATTAGGTGATATATTCAGCCCCTCAATTTCCAATTTAGCAAAAGTAGTTTTTAATTTGATGATTTCTTCTTGTGGGACTTCCACTCCTGTATTTAGAATAAATTTAGCGACTCCAGCTCTGCAAAGAAAATGACACACACAATATTTATATCCATAAATTTTCTTTTTCAAGAGTAATTTTTACAAAATTGAATTTTTCGATATAGTGCGTTACATATACACAAAGTCTTGATCCATTTTTTACCTGTACAAATCTGGAAAGTTTTTAATGAGCTTTTCCAACCACAAATCCAACCAACCCCTCTGCTTTTCTGTGCACAGTAAACATTCTCCAAGTAATCCGGCTTTTACACGAGCTATACATAGAATAGATATGACACAAAAAAAAAGTTTTTAATTGAAATTTGAGTGTTAAATTGAGTCATGTAATGCTTGATGTCATTTGTAGCCTGTCATTTGTAGCCTGTCAAACCCCATAAGTATAGTTCATTTATTAGTTATTTAGCGTGTGTATACATTCAGTGTACATACATATACACATCAAGGTTCTTGTTCTACTCCTTTCTCTCTCATCTTCAAGATTGAGGATCGACATCATTGTAAATGATGGATGTAGAATCTATACATCTACATTGTAGATCCTCGATCCACCTTGATTTTCTTTCTTCAAATAAATGTACACTCTGAGAGTATAGGCACACTAAAGTTGTATACGTGCTACCTATTTGCATTTTATTCGCAGACGTGTACATATAAGATCATGTAACAATCATTCATATAGTCATTTCAAGTGTCCATGTAACTATTACCCCTGTCCTTATTCCGTATAGACTGCGAGTCGTTGTCCTACTATTGTTCACTTTTTACATTTTATTGTACAATAGATATTTAAACAATTGATTTGTCATTGACTAAAGAGAGAGAGAGAAAGAGAGAAAGACATACCTTCTAATTCTAATTATTGTGTAATAACTACTAATAACTACTTAATAACGCTAATATTCCATAATGCAAGAAAAAGTAAGACGAAAGTAAAGAATCCAAAATGATCCATCACAAAGAAACATGAAACGTTTTACGTGTCAGTACTTTTAGGGAGATTAAATTTAAGCCGGTCAAACGTTTCTTAATATATACCCATCATTATTTGATTGATTTGATACTATAGATAGGTTTTTTGAATTCTCATCTTTGATCGGAAATCTATATAGTCTATATAAGTAGAGTTTGAAACCTGAAGAAATATTCAAGTATACATGCACACAAAAATGAAAAGGGCACTTACGTTTAGCCCATTTCCCCACGATGTCACAGACTTTGTCAAAAAGTATACACTGGATTTGTAAATTGAGAAGGCGAGGATTGTTTAGGTAAGTCTCAACATCCAAAATATCTACATATATATAGGTATACATGGTCAGAGTCCCATTCAAATTTTCCGTTTCAATGTTTCAATCAAGCTATAGGGAGTACATTATATGAAAATAGGTTGGGATGGGACAAGAGTGCACATATATAATTGGAGTCCGATTCTTACCTAATTCCGGCTGCAGTTTTAATGGGTACTCTTTCCCTTGTGGCAAAGAAGAAACCCTTGCAAAATATAGACAACAAGGGAAAAGAAGTAAAAAATTCTTAATCTTGTACATGTTAAATTGACTAATCGAAATGGAATTCCGCAAACAACTAAATTCACACCAAATGAAATTCCTCGTATATCGTTTCCTGACACTCCACGACACTCCACACGGTCGAGTTGTATATATATACGTCAATTGGGCTCCTTTTTCACTCAAAAATAATAGTAAAAAAAACAGAGGAAGATGTAGCAAAAAACTTGTGTTGAGATCACACCAAATGTTAGTCAATATATCGAACTTATTTAATCGAGATTGTGGAAGCTATCAAAAAAAACGATGAATAATCAACAAGCAAGTCCTATTTTGTTAAATAATAACAAAGTTAAGTATTCAGGAACTGCGTTACTGTTGCCACTACTATAAGATAAGCTGCAGATTATGTTGGATTTCTGCACTCGTCAACTTGCTCGTAGAAAGTGAATGTTTCACTTTATTTACATGCGTTATTAAACAAATTTTATCAAGGTAAGATTGATTACCGAGTGCCAAAAAGATTGGACATGTATCTGCATCTGTATATATATGCACGACTTATTAGTACTTGTTTGCAAACACGCGTAGATATATAGCTTCATACGTTAACAGCACTGGTGTTATATACAGCAGAATCTGCTGTACTATATTCAAATTACTGTTTACAACGCTCCCAGTATATTACATACCTACTCGTCATTCATAATAGTTTGATGTCTTGACTTTAATCTTTAATTGTTGGCAGAATCATTCAATAGATTCTCCCATCTTTACCCTGATAATACACAGTAATACACACACACATGCAGTTTTATATGAATTATTCAATAATCATTATTAATACCTTTTTATGAATAAGATAAGTAAAAGTCAAATATTGGTTTTGTAGATGAACTATCTATGGAACAATATACATTTGTCTCAAATTGCTGAATTTTATACATGCATGAATCTTCTGGCAAGTTGACGTATTCATATTTACTTAATTGTTTAACACTTTATTTCAGAATGAATATATACTTCTTTTGTAGTAAAACAATTCATGAAATTGAAATTCTTACTAGAAAAAACGTAAGTATGTGACCCGCAATAAAATGTTGACGCACATCGATCGTTTATGGTTTTTGTTTTTTGGGTGCAGTATGGATTTTCTGATTGGTAGTAGTTCATTAGCTTTATTTTTTTTCCTACTTGAGTTTTAGTTGATAGTTAACTATAAACAAAAGGTAGTACATTTCCGTTTCCGTATCAAAAAGTAATATGGGATAATTGGCGGTCACATGAGAGTATTGATTCTGGATTCCCACAAATTTGAACTACGGACTTTGACAGTTTTGTTTAGTAAAAATATTTACTGCAGTTTGTGGAAAATTTTCAAATCAAATTTTGACAAGGGTTTCTTCTTAATGGGTGTGTGTAAATCCTTGTGTATACATACAATCACGATTTAAATCCCACAAGTACAAAAACATTCATTGCGTAAGATTTTATGAAGTTCAAAGTTTGCAATAGTTGTGCGAGTGTGGTGGCAAAGGAAACGCAAACAATTTAACACGATGCATTTAACTGTAAAACGACACACACGATTAGTGAACGAAAAATGTCTTGTTTTTTTCTTGCTATTTTTAAGCTCTCAGTAAATGCTTATCTGCATTTGTGTTTTTCCTCCTCATCTCTCGTCGTCGTCCGCAGTTATCACTTGCGATTAGAATGTATGATGTTGAATTGATTCGATTCAATTTACAATTCCTCATTCATTGACAATTACCTACATTGTAAACATCCACACAACAAATGTGTAGAAACTTTTGAACTTTGCAATGCCGTATCTAAATCAAACTATATATATTTCCCTAATTTTTTTTGTCTAAACTAAATTAATTATATAATATTTATTATATGCTTTGAACGAATGCCGCGATACAAGTCCCATCGACACATATTTGCACACTATTAAGTCTCAAAAATACACACTATCAATTCGTATACTATCAACTTTAAAGAAACCACTGTGGGAGAGGATTTTTGCTAGCAAAACATTGAAAAACTAACTTATCGACAAATATATCAGTCTGAATGAATTCAGTCGAGTATACACACATGTGGATGCGAGACTGATTCACAAGATTCCCATGTGGACAAAAACGTTTCATAAGGAAGGGAAAAAGAATCATTATGATTCATTAGCAAAATTAATACAGTACAATGTTTATCAATTATATAAATTATCAACATATGCAGTAGACTGATGAATTCAACTTGTAAACTTTGTATACGTACAGAGTACTGAAAATAGCTATATGACTTTGTTTAAAAAAACAAATAATGCCGACGATTCTCTCTCTCTCTCTCTCTCCCTCTCTCTCTGAATCTGTCCTGCAATAAAAAGGACACAAAAGTGCGTAAGGCGAACGCAGGTCAAAAAGTTTGAAAGAACATTCAACAAATTCGATATAGTAACTTCACTTTTCATTTCAAAACAGCTGTGCGTATATATTATGAAATGAGAAACCTCCATTTAGATTTTTAAGGTTGGTTTATGACTCTCTCTCTCACTCTCCCTCTCTCTCTTAGTAAATTGTATATCTTTCGAATATTTGTTTGTTTTGAACTGTACAGAAAATTTCCATATGGTTTCAAGATAAAGGAAAAACTAAAAATAGTACAATAACAATGTACACGTGCCATTATATTATATAAAAGTTTTTCTTGTATACACAAATACACATTGAATGTTTTATACTTGTACATATATACAAAGTCTACAATGATAAAAATACCCAAAGTTATCTCACATTTTCATATGATTTTTATTGACTTTTTCTTCAAGTTCCCCCTGTTCAATCTTTTTAAAGCTCTCCATTTCATTGGTTCTCATTCAGACATTTAACTTTAAAAATCCAAGTTGGTGTGTTTAAGTTGAACGTTGTTCAACTGGCTAAACTGTTTGACACGTTCTTCATGTAACTAAATACTTTTAATATATATATAGTTTGAAATTTAGAAAAGGAATTCGGTTCCTTTACATGTACACAATTTCCCCGTTTACTTAAAAAGTTAAAATAGAGCGATTCATAGATTCATACTCATATCCGATATCATTGTCTTTCTCTTTGAATGCAAATGTGGTTTGGGCATTGTCTGTCCCTGTACTCGCAGTAGCACTATGAAGATTTCTATTGAACATTCTGTTATTATGAGTATATAAATTGATATTTGGGGCCATGTGTGCCTGTGTGTGTGTGTGAGAGAGAGAGATATTCAATTTCCATCCGTCTCAAAATGTATTTATTTACTAAATTAAAATTGACCTAGCTCAGCACGGTTGAAAGTCCAAGGTTGACTTTTGTATCATCAATTAATCGTGTACATGGCTTCATAACATGTGTAATATTGCCATTTGGTCACTTTACCGACCATTACTAAAATGTCAAGAAAGGGATAACACACGCCCGAATGTACATATATACACATTTAAAAAACTCAAAATCCATTCATTTCCCCGTAATCTATACAACCTGCTATTCACTGTGCTGTTGCTTATTACATGACATAGAAGTACATTTAGGTACATTTACGTGTAGGTACACACTCACATATGGAGGATTGATTAAAAACCATTGACAATCGGCAGTGATCCACGCCGTATTTTCAAGAACAAAACGATCATCATTTTGTTGCTGCTTTGATTTTATAAAAATATTCTTGCCGAGTAGACAATTAAGGGAAATAAATCAGGTAAACTCCAGTAATTAATTACACCAATTAATATATATCATATCTTTAAATATCAATATCCTCTCCTCTGCCGTCATAGCTCAACAGAAAACTCAATTAATTATGTATGCCATTGCGTAAATATTAAATATGTAGGTGCACTTTACAAAGTGCAAAGTTTAAAGAATCAATTTGTAATTTGTATGGACAATGCCATTTACTTTTTCCAGTGTCAAACGCACTATATGAACGATCACTCATTAAGCACGAGCTGAACATAAATAGTTCTTATTATAAGATACATACGTACTACGTACATGATTATACATGGTAACTTTACATTCGTGGATTTATATATGGTATATATTTGAGACTCTCATCATATGTACTAGTATATACACTACATGTGATGTGAAACTGTGGATTTTGATTTTACAATGTAATGGAATGGGAATTGGAAGGATATAGAGTAGTATCTCAAAACAAAATCCATGCTATGTATATTTGAAACTAAATAATTTCAGTCTTTTGGTGAAAAAAGTAGAGCCTGTATTTGTATGTGCACATAGGTACTTACAGTATATAGAGTAGAAGATTGGGTTCAGAGATGTCATAAATTAGGTAAGTATCGTTTTGACTTGACAAATTTTGTATCCCAGTACACATCTCCCATATAGTTCAAATGAAACTCACTGACTAATTGTAAGTTTAGTTTCCCATCCTCTTCCCCTCCCATCCCCAATCTGATTTTTATAATGGATAAATGTGTACATATCTTATTATAATGTTTACGCTAATGCATATGGCTTGTGAACTGTGGCTTTTTACATGGGTATGTACATGACTGTTGGAATATTTGTGAATGAAATGTAAGCAAGACAGAAGACTGTACAGGATTAATTTCCAATATTGACGTTCAGTATTATACAGTGAGAAATAGGGAGAAAGAGAGAGAGAGAGAGCGGTCAAGAGTGAATCTGGATTTGACTGGAATGAAAAAAGAGAGGGCATGGATTTCATTGAATCATCTTCATCTTCATCATCATCTTGATACTGTAATTTTATGGTCTACCAGAGCGAACGCAAATGTGACTTGTGAGACACATTTGACTATATGTATGTAGATTTATTTCGCCAAACCAAAATCAATCTCCTACTTTTTTTCGTTTTTTTTTTGCATACATCCATTCTCTCTATCTGTTTACTCTTCTCTTTTGACGGACTGGCGCCAGACATTGCTAATTAAACTCGTATTAAAACCTTAATGTTTTCATGATAACTCGGATACTTTATATATATATACGATATGCTTTGGGGAAAAGACTACGACGAATATCCTCTCTTTTTATTTCCTTCAAGTTTTTATTAAACTTTTCCTTGCTTGAGTAACTGTAAACTTTTGAGTAACTGTAAACTTTTGAGTAACTTTTTTAAGCATAAATGCAGATTTGCATTTTGATTCCTTCACACTCATTTTATGGATAATCTATTTCATCTCCGTCATCGTATAATATTCTCAAATTTTAATTTGTTTGTTTTTCCCTCTCAATATTTTGTTTGTTCACCACGGGAAATGGAAATCCTCACTTGAGTACGATATCAAATATATATATATATATACACTGTATTTCATGTAAAGTTACACAGCAAGTATGATTCCATGACGTCACTTCCCTGTGGAAGTACATACAATGGATGTATCCTCAACATCCAGAATTTTCCCTTCAAATTCCAATAGTAAAAGTCAGCAAAATTGTGTATAATTATGAAAGGATATTTATTATTAAGTACTGTCTGTATTACAAACGACAAGGATTAAAATCTCAAAGATTTCCAAAGATTTCATGTATAACGGCAACGGCAACGGCAACGGCCAAAGTCAATAGACTATATATCTATATAGGAACTAAAGTACTTTAAGTAATATGAAAATATCTCTAGTTGTCCCACATTGTCATCAAAATATAGTCACATAATTATATATAATGGGGAAATTCACACAAGAACAAGATAAAAGGGGGGAATACTTATCAGTATACATATGAGCAACTCGATGCCCTATTAACCATCACCATCAACATCAACCAGCGTACAATAATGATAATAATAACATAATTAATTACAGTATGGTAAAATGGTAAGAATGTAATTGTCAATTATATTATATACGCACTACGACCTACGACGAACTTGTTGATGACATTGCCATTACCCTCTCTGCGATTACAATTGTGGTTCTTTTTTGTAGTGTATAGTATATATACAGAGCAACAAACGATTAGAGAACTACTATGAGTATAAAAATATTGTGATGAGCATACATATGTGTGTGTATGTAGACAACAACAACAAGTATCCAGTTGGCGAAGATAACTATATGTAGTCGAGGTGTAAAAAAAAGTGTGCATACACTTGTATAAATTATGAATGAGTATAGAATTAAATTACAAATTACACACTGTTGTGTCTGCTCACTTTTAAAACGCCCTTGAATTTCTGCCACAAACACCTGCAGTCCGCGTGATATTTCTCTCTTGTTTAGTGTAGTATTACTTTTGGTATATAAATGAAATATATATTTACAATCTACAATATAGTCAGCAGTGGAAACTGCTGAATGCATATTATGCTCAAACCATAAACGCTCCCAATATAAACACAAGTTTGATACGTTCTTTTGTGTAATCTGAATATGTGGTATCAAGTATTTTTAGCGGTGGAGATATTTCTAATTCTGTTTCGGGATCGCAAATACTTATGCAGGCATTTAAAATATCCAGTGTTCTTTGTATGTACGATATTTGACCATATTCAGGTCGTTGTACACAAATAAGTACAACTGAAAACTCGTGTAATTGCGTAATATTATCAATGTCAATATAAATATTGTACACTTACTTACTGTCAGTATCAGTGATTTTTATGGTAAATACGGAGACTTGAACTAGTAGTTCAGAACTGTAGTTCTATTATTATGTACATATAATCTTTTTCTACAGAAATATACTTTGGAATTGTTAGCCAGGAATAAAAAGTTGAATTGATTTCAATCGTCGTTTGGATTTTTCCTAGCCGTATTTTCCTTATAGACGTGAAATCTATAAGATTTTGACTTTGGAAGACTTGCACTTGACATATGCTAATTTCGGTGTAGACATGGTGCAAAAATGAGAGAGACAGAGGCTGAGACATTAAATGAAATTATATGTACGAATGCACACTGCCATAGACTAATTTTAACCTAATAAGTTGTTCAATATTGATTGAACGATATATCCTATATTTCTCGACTCTTGTGACTTCTCAAAATTCTATTTTTTATTCCAATGTTCTGTAAAGTATATATGTATATATAATAACAATTTTTATCATCCATAAAGCTGGAGCCATTCTTCTTCTTCTTCCTCGATTCCTTGTCACGTCTTTTTGAGTAATCGAGAGTTTAAGTGTAAAGTCTTGAGAAATCGCTTGGGACCAAACTTTAAACTGTCCATATCCAGTGTGTGTTTGTATGTCATTTGTCCTCCATTTCAATCATATGTATACTAAATAATACCAAATCAACTACGCAGTTAAGCTTAAGTTGACTTGAACAGAGCGATTTGAAATTTCTAGAGACTGTATTATGACGATTTTTCTAATTTTTATGTGTCTCTCCATCCATCATTTACCAGTAAAGCCATGCAGTGAGTAAAGTTTAATTTTGAAACGTAAAGTTCATGCTGTGCAATTGCTTGCATGCACGTTCTCTCTCGCTTTTATGTATAGTGAGTTTTTCCCTGACACAACTGTGTAAGTTGACTGTAAGATGTAATTTGACGAGATTCTCAATCACATTAGAACTTTAACATACACACCATGAGATTTATTATTAATAACATGTTTTTTCACTTTCAGACATTTCAAGTCAAAAGTGAAATGAGTGAGAATGTCCGATTTCCCCCTTGCGGACAGATGAATGGAAAACGTTTCAAATTCTTCATTATGAATCCCATTGTCAATTGTGATAGCCACATTTTGAATCTATTTAGTAATGATTGCATGATATTTGATAGCAAACCAATCAAACGGTTCTTTCTCTTGCCTGTTCTTTATTTTTAGAACTTTACAGTTTATACACATAGGAGAGAAAACGATAAAAAAATACATACTAGTACATATGTATAATAAATAATAATATTTGTGAATGTGTCTCGACTGGAGTTGGAGTAAATATAACATTAACAAAATATATATATATTAGGACTGCGACGATGAGAATATACAAATAATAACAATAAAGGTTACATGTTCTACATAATCCCTATATTGATTGAATATTATGGTAAACAGGTGGGTCGATGAGTCGTCTTCACTCGTCTCTCACTTTATCGGTCACCAAAAGTTTTGCAATATAGGTAACTGGGGATATAAATATCTCATTTAGAAGTATATTTATAGTATAGGGTAAAATCACTTGATTGTCGTCAGCTGTCGTAAAGTCGTATATGTAGTTGTAGAATTTTAATCCGTACACTGGGCAATCTCCGACTTTACGACAGCTTACGACAATCAAGTGATTTTACCCTAGTATAAATTTTATACCACATTTCTCAATACTGTGACCTGTGACTAGTGCGGGAATCCGATTGTAAAGCCAGTGGAAATGTAATTTACGAAATTTAAATACTTACACTTATTTTCCATAAAGAAGTGGGATTTGTGTGGAGTATAAAAACTATGTATCATTCCCAAATTATTACATACCATTATTATTATTACGTTTCAATGTATGTATGCACACATACATGGATATTATTCATGTGGCTACAGGATTTGAGGATTAAATAATTCTGTACATGACTGGATCATGCAGAGTCACGGAGAGAGAATGTGTAAGTACATACTAATACATACATATGTACATATTATGTGGTTCGTATACGTACATTTACACTATATATATTGTGGTACACTCCAGTCGAGTCCAGACTCTACAGGTTTAATGAAAGCTGAATAGTTGTTGTATAGTATGTAATAGTATGTATGTATGTATAGTTTTGAATAAGAATTTAGGATAAAGGTCTATGTTGAGGAAGAGAGTCACTTCAAACTCAAACCCCAGTTGAACGGTGAGCTGACAACATTTACAATTTGCATGTGGGTATAAACTTTAAACACGTTTTACTCAACTTGTGCGAGAGTGTGTGTCTGTGTGTTTGATACATAACCAAAGTTGGTATAGTATTTAGTTTTCATTCGTGCTCCGTGCAGCATCAGTGAACGTACTTTAAATATTCTTCTCCAGACATATATATACATGTATATATACGGAGTTACTTACAGAGCTCATTCTACTTTGAATTATTGTCATTTGTCATCAGTTTGTCGTTTGTGTGCTAACTTTTTTCTACATACTAGACTGTGAATACTGAAAACAGATTGATTGATTGATCAATTTTGACTACATATGTACCTGTGCGTTCGAGATTCTTACCATTTTAATCCCACAAGTTCAATTTTTTTGTGACATTTTGTGAGGCATTAAATGCTGGTATGAGTTTTGGCTCATTTGCGGAGAGTGAGACTCAGCAGCGGTTCAACGGCGGCTATGAAAAATTACATCAGATTTTAAGCGATAAAAAATTAAACTGGACTAGAAAAAGCTATACTCTCATCATTAAGAGCAGTACAGGAAGAACGAATAGCTCAAGACAACGTCTAAAAAGTTTACATTAATCTAAGTAGACAATAAACTTAACCTTTATAATTTAATCAAATTTAAACACTTAAAAAAACATTTTAGCATTACTATAATTATAAAGGAAATCCCAATAAAGAAAACAGAAAAAATACTTGAATTTAAATACTACGATCTACTGCTGCGGATACTATACACTACGTTTTGACTTTGGACGAAAAAATATCTATATACAAAAACAAAAAAAAAAGGAATAAATTTCTTCAGTGTCAAGTCTTTCTTTGAAATTTTGAGAACAAAGGAAAAGTACTGAAAGAAATCAAATCAAGACTGAAAAATGGCCCTTGAAGTTCGAGATAAAAAAATGAAGGTATAATTTCAGATCAAGTATTTTGATTTTCAACTATATCCAACTGGAATGTTATTTAATCAATTTCTTCACAGTGTAAACAATATATAGAATATCAGAATATTTGCTATTTTTAGTTCCGCATATGTAATTCGTTTCCATTTCCATGTAATTCATGCTGACATTGCATATGCACACATGCAAATGACGATGAATGAGTGATAAATATTTTGCGTTTTTATCTTTTGTTTTTATCGGCAAATGAAAAAAATTTCATGACGGATTTATAACTGGGTTATGAGTTTCATTTTGGTTGGGAAAAAACGTAAAATTGGTATTCTCTATATTCTATATGCTTATATAGACAAGAATGATGCAAGAGTAGCATTTACTAAAAGAGAGAGATAATACAAGCAGACATGGCGAAAACAAAAGCATGTTCATTACGTAGAAAGTTGAGACTGAATTATCGATTGTGATATTTTAAAGTAGTATAATAGATTTCATCATCAAAACAGGATTTACTTTGATTTACGTCTATGCTTTTGTTGATTTCGAAAAACAAAATTGGGATTTAAACTCATGTATATTGACTCTTAAATTCCCAAGAAATTAAAAAATAATACAAATTTTTTATATCCTTTTAGCAGATGTAATTAGTAATTAGAATATCTAAATTAGAATTGGAAAAAATCCTTATTGAATTTCGTTAAGCAAGAAAATACATATATATATTATATATATATACTTATGTACTTTCGTAGACGATCGTCACTGGACAATATAGTCGACAGGATTTGCTTACTTACGTAAATGTGTGTGCAGTTATTATTTTTAATATTATGGTCCCTTCTTTCATCTTTTCCCTCAATCCTTTTCTTGTTGCAGAAATTTTGTGGGATTAATTTAATTGTGCATATCGTTTCTCGTTAATCACTGTACTTCTCGGCAATGAATGTAATTAGTAATTACTATATCAATCAATAGACGCCAAGATATCCTACTAAATGCGACGCTTGACTACTTTACTACTTTTCCATTTTCCCAAATGACACTTTATATTACTCTGAAAGTTATACATGTACAACTGTTATTTGAGAAAAATTAATAAATGTCGAGTTGAGTGAGTCAGGTTTTTTTTTCTTTCGTTGAATGAAAAGTCAAAAGCCATGCAAATAGACTAATATATTTCTACTATAAAATAAGGGTTATATTATATAATTATAACTTGTAACGTTTCTTATTCTTATAGTGCGAGAGCACAATGAGCATCTTTATTTCGATGAAAACGAATGAAATAATTAGCTAATTTCAATTTTAAATATATTTCTGTTTTATTCCCCTTTGATCACTCTATATATATATGCAGCGTTACATCAGAGTGGAGCTTGTAGAACCGATAACAGTAACAACGAAGGAACATTTCGCTTGGTCAACGTCATTCACATCCTACCTTGTCCAAATTGAGGTAAATCAATGCTTTTTTTTTTATTCAGTTTTTTTTACCCTTCCAAGTAAACGTTTTGTTGCATATATATACATATATATATTGAGCAATAATGATGTCCTGAGATTTTCAATGTCAGAACCATTCATTTTGAGCAAGAATGATGTTGGACATATACTTGAATAAACGTCATCATCTTTTATGCATCCTTCACCTACTTTAATGTTTAAATTAATGTGCTTGTTTGTATGTATTTATATAGACGAATCATTGGGCATTTTCATTACCAAACTCTCAAATCCGCCGAAGATACTCGGAATTTTGTTGGTTGAAAGCCAAGCTTAAAAATCATCATCCAAACAAGTAAGTTGGAATATATTATATATACGACTTTTCATGAAAACCATTAACTTTATCACAAATCAATTTTATTTTAAATGTATTTGGAATGATAAAGGTCAAATTTGCATGACGCTACTGATACGGAAGAAATCGCTTACGCATTATACTTGGAATTAAATATAAATATAAAGTGTCTAACTTTGAGCTTGAGCTATACTTCACTTCATACATTTTGCAATGATGATGATGATGATGCTGATGAGGATATATTTTTTAATTATTTTTAATTAGATTGGTTCCACCGCTTCCTCCTCGGCGTTTTGTTCACGTTACGAAATTCGACCCGAAAGTGATTGAAGAGCGGAGAGTGGGCCTCGCTAAATTTTTACAACGGTATTTATGTATATATATATATATATATATATATGCATTTTATTTGATATCCTTTGATTTAATTTGCATATTTTGCCTACAGAAACGCAGATAATTATAATTTTCATGTGACATATAACTAATAAGGGATTTTTTGTGTGTATACAATTGTCAATTGTATAGATCCATGAGATCTGATGTACTGCTCTCTGATGCCGCCCTTCATTTGTTCCTTCAAAGTAATTTAACTACTGATGAAATAGAGAAAAAGCTTGCAGAAGAGTTGAAGCCAGGTCTGAGGAAATGCGCTTCTCTCCCTCACTATTTATTACGGTCTCATTCCAATTGCTCTGCAACAAGTGACAATGAACATGACCCAGAAAATCAGGACAGTTTTAGTGACAGGTGAGTTTTTTTTTCAATATATTCAGCCCATTCCATTGAGAATATATATGAGAAACAAAGTATAAAAATATGGTTACAAGTACATATTACACTATTATACGTCATCCTAAAGCTCTTATCATTTTTAATAGCTTCCAGTATAGAAGTATATATTAGCGAATTTATGACGTCCGCATATTGTGGGTCAAGTCTTAATCCGATTATTTTAGTTTCGTATAAGATAAGAACACGGTGTTCTGAACACCTGCTCATGTCTGTACTGGATAATCAGCTTTTCCTTCAACAGTTGAGCTTACAACATTTGTGAGTGCATTTTAAGGATATATTTAGAAAGTTTTCTTAAAGTACTTCAATATTAATTTAAATCAACACACACGTTTCCCTTCAGCAACAATAGTATAGAGGGAAAAGGATTAAAACGAAACGATATAGGATTTGAAAGCACTAACCCGAGCTTATAATATAGGTTGCTATACTTATTGTATGCAATTCAATTTGACAATTTTCAATTTGACAATAATATTCTAAGCCTCCTTTTGTTCTTTGGCATGGATATTTATTGATAACGTTTATTTTTGATCTATATACTACATACATTAATGATTAGCAATAAAGAAATCAACGGTCATCTGTATGGACATGATTTCCTATGTAATTTTAAATTGACAAAACCTTGAAAAAGATTAAAAGTATACTAAACTAGTTCTAACTACTAGAAGCAGTGATGGAATCATAATCATAATTATAAAATCCAAAATTGACCATTTAATGACTGTGGTAATCTCGGGAAATATATGCTTTCTATTTGTTTCCATCTCTGCCTCGTGTTTATATTTGATTGTATGACGGATGACGTCTTTTTGTAATAATTAGTACTTTGAGAAAACGGAAGGCGAATAATATGAAATCCTTCATGCGTATACACGATCTCATTAGTTTCAATTACTTTTTACTTAGTGAATCAACCAAAATCATTAAAACACGAGAAATTAAAGTCCAGGAAATTAAAGTTTTTTTGTTTTTCTGTATTATAATTGCGCAGAGCGAGTGCGAAGACAATTCTAACATTGGATGACAGCAATGTAAGTACATCAAGTACACTGAGCAGTGCTTCCATATCAGAAGTAGACCCTTTGGACTTTGACTTTCCTTAAAGTCCACCGTGGAATGAACTGCAATTATATAATAATAATAATAATAATAATAGACTGTACACACATGGATTTTACTAATAAGATATGTATGCTATTTGTTAAGTGCCATTTGATTTCTTCTACATTTCACAAGGACCGCGATTATTATACTGAAGAGCTCAGATTATAACTTGACTTGTGTGTGTAAAAGTATAGAAGAAAAAGACCAGAGTTGATTAATTTTGACTCAAAGACTTATTTTCAATCAGGGATAAGAGGATATAAGACGTACAACAATGGACTATCTGTTTTTGTTGGAATTCTCCTCTAAAAAACTGATATTTTTTATAGGATCTAAAATTTAGATTATCCCATTGACCAAGAAGACGGTGACAACCAACACTATATAATTAGAAGTATATGGCATATGTCATCTTTAGAAAATTAAGGAATCATTATGATTTCAAGAGCTTTTCGGAGATTATGTACAAACGAGGAATATACATATTTATGTATGTGATGATGTCAAATACGAGCGATGAGAGAGAGAAACTGTCAAAGAATTTTTAATTTCTATTGTAAGTACCTTTCTTTGACTTTCTCGAATATAGAACGCCGACAAAAAAAACTAGGAAAGTGTAAATTGTAAGGTTCCAATCTGGGTTGGGGTGTTAAGCAATATATGGTGTATTAATTTTTAGTAATGACACAATAAATTCCTATACGAGATAAATCATGATATTATTACTACATATACAACTTGGAAATTTTACATTGAAACCTTGATGATGTACCTCCTTTTTACGATTAGATAGTTAAAAAAAGCAAAGCGTAGACAGTTTATTATATAGTTTGCATGTAGTTTGCCTCATCATTGTCCTTTTCGTACTGTGTATTTAAGTATACTTTAATTTTATATACAGCGTACACCTATATTAACAGTTATAGACTATAATAGTGATAATATGCATTTCCAAAATGTTAGAAATATAATATGTTCATGATTGAGTCTCGCTTTCACAAAATATGCCAAAATGTTTCTGGCTTAGTTGGATTTTTACTTGCTCTCATGACAAGTTTCTGCTTTGAATCTTATAACTTATATACTATATAGCTATAAGACATAATTCATAACGTATACATATTACTGCGATATGAGACTATTTTAACAATAAATAAATAAGCGTAAGTACATGCATGAAGAATCTTCATTGAAGATACATGAAAATAGTTAAGATTTTTACGAATAAGGATTCAAATATTGTTCATTCTGACACAAATATTTAGTCAGATGAGAGATAAATTATGAATTTATTTAAGGTATATGTAACAGCTATATTTATGGTGATACATATTATAATTTTAGGGCTTTTACAATTTAATTTTTTTCTAGCTATATATATATATATATATATATGGAAACAAAATACACATTACTACTACTCTGATAGATAATACTATTGATGATATTTAAAAATAAATGACAGTTTCATACATGTTAAGGATGACTCTGTATATATAAATGATGAAAAATGAATAAAATAAATGAATGATACACAATGACTGAATTTATGTTTGTGAGACGAAAAAAATGGAAATTCTTTGTGATCAATACTGTCCGGTGATGTTTAATTGAACAATTAGAAAAAAACTTGTTTGCGAGTTAAAAAATATACAAATTCCCTAAATGCACTAACGAATAAAAAATAATCATAATTATAAAAAAGCAATATACTGAATAAGCGCATGTACTTACTTAAAACGAAGTAATTATTAGCGGAAAGCCACGAACGACAACAACAAAACTGTAATACTGCCAAAAATAACTGAAGCCCGAGCAGTGAAAGTCTCTGGATTCCATTTGGACCCTTTCTTCTCCGCTTTCTTCCATCCAATATGAGATTTCGTACAGACAAGCTATATAGAAAAACCCAGATTTATTAATGCATTATGCGACTTAATGATTTGTGTTTTTACCCAAATTTAGAACAACATTTTTTTAAGAAAAACAATAACTTACCCACTCTTCTCGCTCCTTGAATTTTTGAAGAAATTTGACAGTAGAAAGTAACAATACACTTGCTGCTGCCTCGCTTTTATTTGTTGAATTTATCAAGTCAATGCTGCAGTTGATTCCCATCATTTGAAGCAAAGTTTTAGGAGTCTTCAGTAGAGAAATTCTCATTTCTTTATGACGAGTAGTCAAAAGCTGAAGATAATTGGATATGTTTTCCAAAATCATTATTAGTGCTGCATCTCTGTTGAATTCAATTTTTACAGAAACATAAATAGATGCTTTGTTAAATCACATATTTACATATAATAAATAAGCACAGGTGTATAACAATTACGAAATGAGAAATTAAGCAATGATTCAGATTTACCCTACTACACGATCCAATTTTGATGGTAAATGACCAATTGTTTTGAGCTCCGCTTGCTCACGAATAGCATTAATCAGTCCCACAATACTCGATAGATCGTTTTCACTCGTAATACCAATATCTTTCAGATTCTGCTTCGTCAGTTGCAAAAAACAAGCATAATCAACACGCTGGTTTTGAAAAGTTGAAAAATACTGGCCCAGCTCAGCCGCGTTGAGAATTACGAATAAGGGATCCTTCCCGACGATGCTCCTTTTCATAGTTTAAAAAATTCAAGATACCAATTTTAGTGCAAAGTTAAAATTATACCTAGTTAATTCTCTTCACGTAGTATTCACAAAAGAAAATGTCTTGATACTTTGTTCTTGCTGATGCTTACCGTTTTTTCTGAGGATGTGTGTCTATTTTCTCCAAATCCTGGTTGAGCTCAGAAGTTCGAAGAACTTGTAACAAAAATGGATGCTTTCCCGGTCGCCACATGGTCGTCTGGACTTTGGATAATAGATTAAGGATCTATCAGAAAGAGATAACATCAATCCGGGTAACGATTAGAAACAAAATTCATTTATGTGAGCATTTTACCTCATCATGTCCTTCATGACGAGCAACATCTGCTGCTGTTTGGTCATGCTTATTCTTCATAAAAACACTGGCTCCAAATTCCAGGAGTAAACGTACAATATTCAAAAATCCTCTCAAAGCTGCCCAATCCAACCCCTGGAATGAATAATAACTAATAATAAGAGTAACCTGAGCCATGAAAATAGCATATGCATTCCGTATATCCCAGGTAGAATAATAATATTACATTTCGTGTTGTATTATCTTGATGATCAATATCCGCTCCATTCTCCAGGAAAAGTTTGGTCATCTTTACATGTCCATTTTTAATAGCAAAGATCAAAGGTGTAATATTTTTTCGGTGGACTGCGGACAAATCGGCCCCAACCATCAAAACCAACTTGCTACATTCCAAAGCTCCAAGGTCTTCATGAGTCGGAGAACAGGCTGCCGCTTGAAGCACTGACATGTCATCTGCAAAATATCGTCGAAAAACAATGTCACACACGCACCATATGCATAACATCATAAATATTAGAATCTACATAAATTGATTTGGAATACGGGAGTTTTCAGTTGTCAATGTGTAATATATTTGAATAAGGCTTTTACCAAAGCGTTTAAAATTTGGATCCGCACCGACCGCTAAAAGGAATTGTACGACTTCCGGTTTACCATTGTAGCAAGCTAAAAATGCAAACCAAATATGCAGAAGAGATATTTCATACAATTATTGTGTCACACAATTTGTGTGTATATGTAATTTGGATATTTTCTCTATATTTACCATGTTGTAGACCTGACCATTCATGTTCAAGAGGTTCATCTACTCGAACTATTTCTATATACATATATTATATGTATCATTAAGTACAAAAAAAACCCCGGAATTATATCCCTAACTTAATTTACAATATTCATTTTAGTGGTACTTATTTAAATAGAAAGATTTTAAAATTATGTAAATAAAGTAAACAGAGTCTCTTACGTGCATTCACCATTTCTTGAACGATTCCCAGGTCACCAGTTTCACAGGCTTTACCAAATCTAATCCGATCTTTCTTTGGATTCTCCATCTTTAAACAAAAACTGTGAAATGTATAGAATTTCCAATCACACAAATATTCTAATTGTTGGTACTGTGGTCGTGAAATTTGGACGCTTCGTTATGTAAAAATGAGCGTTTGTGTTCGTGTAGATAAGTATTGTTTTTCTTTGTCATATTCTAAGCGTAATTTGTTGGCATTGAGAGGGATTTTTTTTCCGATGCTCGCCTATATATGGAGGCTAAAAAAATTCAAAGGTAAATGCTATATGTGCAATCGCGGTTTCTATTCTAATAAAGTCAATTATAAAAATTACAAATTATTGGTCAAATTAAGTTTGAAATATCATAATAATGTGTCAAATATCAACGAATCCTAGTTCTGCCAAGTTATTTTTGTACTCTAATTGTGTCGGCACTGATATTGCAAAGGGAAACAATCATAAACAAATCTAATCTGATTGACACAATTGGCGAAATCGTGGCAAAATCGTGTATTTTTACATTTTAGAGAGAGAATTGGCAAGTTGTATAGATATATTTGATTATTATTACTACAATAACAATAAACAGCGGATCAACACTGCAAAATCATGATGAGAATGTATGAATACATTCAAACTTTAACGTATTGATAAACTGTGTTGCGTGTTTATTTGTTATTAGAAAAGATACATTTACTTGATCAGAGTGATACGATATATATTATATATACTTACATACAATGGAAGAATATAATTCAGAAGCCGAAAATAATAATGTAGACGTAAAAATGGAAGTTGATGATCCACCTGTAAATTGTAAGTCCGGTGAAAATGGTGATTGTCCTTCACCTCCAATTCCACCATCTTCAGATCTTGATCTAGCCGTTTTGGTAAGGACAATCAACAATCATGTAATTGTAGAATATTATGTAATGAGTGTGTGTATACAAATAATATGAGTGTCTGTTTTTTTTGTGAATTTCGAAGAATGATGGAGATGGAGATGAAGAAAAGAGTGACAAAACAGGGACGGAAAGTAGTAAATCCATTAGCACAGTTAATACTGCGTGTACTAATGGGCCTGCAGTCTATTTCTCGGTGCCCACACTGACCAAACGAAATGTCACATTACACATGCTTCTAGCTGCTGGAATTCTCAAACCTGGAGAAGGAACTATGAGTCTAGAATATCACGTATGTCAAAAAACATATATTCGGATTTCCTTACACAAGGAGAATTATGATTACAATTACTTTTTTCGCACAGGGGCAAAAATTTGTGGGCGATCTCTTAGAAACTGGCCAAATTAAATCTCAAGAAACCTCTCAATCCTTTTCATCCCCGTCAGCCTGGGCAATTGCATGTAAACAGATAATAAATCCAGAAAAAGTTTTAAGAAAGTCAGGTTGTGGCTGGGCTTCAATCAAATACCGAAGTAAGTTTAATATTGATGCAACGATATATTTCATGTGTCAAAATATGCAATAAATACTCAACTAATACCAATTTTATGTACTATTATTACGTTAGGCTTAAAATTGGACTATTACAAGACTGTGTGGTTCAAAAGGGTGCGAGAAGGTTCTATTGACATAGGGAATATTTCAAACGGTACAGCTTCTTCTTCGGATGATTCAGATGATGAAGGAGCTCCACATTGTACTTTAAAATTTGGGGAGCACTACGATTCTTCTCCAGCTTATCAGTCAGCTATTTTATCTGGCTCCAAAGTACGTCGAAATTCTGTTTTATTGTCAATACAGGACGTTATATTCATTATATTATGAGTCTCAATCAACTTTGTAATTAATTTCATGATTTAGGTTTTCGTTTCCTGTTCTGAATTCAAAGACATGGAGCGGCTCCAGCCATTCCATGTCAAAATATCCATTGAGGCTCTTGCCCTCACAGATTTTCATTGCAATATCACAAATACTGAATCTGTTGGATATATATCCGGACATTGGAATGGAGATCAGAACAGTAAACTTACAATAGACATATTATATATATATATGTACAACTAAACCAGATTAATGCCATAAATATAATGTAATTTTGTTTATTTTTATTTTGTGATATGTTTTAGCTTTAAAATTAGAAGTTATTCATCCTTGTCGAGTGCTCATGCCGCATTCTGGCTCAGTAGATTGTGACAATGAGAGAAATCGTATAGCAATTGAAATTCAACGACTAGGACATGAAGTCGTTGGTTGGTACCACTCACATCCTAAAGCTCCTGCAGAACCGACAAAGGATGATATAGCACGGCAGTTGGAGTACCAAATAATGATGAAGGGCGCCTCAGAATCCTCTTACATTCCATGTGTTGGTCTCATAATTTCTCCCATGTGCTACGCAAACCAAGAAGGATTGAAAAAGTCAAAATCCCAACTCTTTTGGGTTTCTCCTCCTCCAGAGAATCGTCCGATGGAAATGGGTAAGAAAAACAATTATTTGCACTGCTTATAGAAACTATATAGGAGTACCAGTGGTTTTTTTTTTAAAAACATTTTTTTAATACTTTCTATAGGCCGCCCCATGCATCTTGATTACGATATTATTCCTGCAGCTAATTTGGATACCAAAAATATTTTATTGGAAATGGCTACCATTCTAAACTTTTACAAAGAAAATAAAACTCTCGTCGATATAAATGATTTAACAAGTGGCAGATTTGAGAAATTAAAGGTAATTTTTACTTTTAAAATTGTATTTGTACATTGTGTATTGTGTATGTACCTTTTCCTCCTGTACATTCATTAAAGTTAATGGAAATAATGGTTTTTTTTTCATTTACAGGAGACTGTCTCTTCGTGGATATCAGAATTAAAAGACAACACGGAATTTTGGGTTGACGTGAAGCATTTATTTACATCGCCTTTACCTATTCTTCCAGTTCATGCTGTGCTACCTACTATTTCACTCAAAATTATTCCTGAACCCGGTGTGAAAATTAAACTGGAGGATACGGGTTCAAGCTCACCACAGCATAAAGTTCCCCTCGATTCAGATCCACCTTCTCGTCCACTCTCTACAGATCCAGTGCAATCTACTTCAGCATCCACAAGTTTACCAATTTCTAACTCAGCATCCACATCAAGATCCGTGTCAACCCCTAGCTCTACAGGAGAAGAGCCTATGACGACTTGAGAGCCATAATTTATAATTTTCCATATTCTAGTGTATTTTTACTGCAAAGAAATGTGAAAGATTTGGAAGATTGAATTCAAGAAGGATGAAGTTGAAATACAGGGGGAACGTCACAAACCAACCTATCCTTTCCTTTGAACCAACCACATGATTGACCCTAACTTATCTTGTTTGTTGAGAGTAATTGCTCTACTACGAATACTATTACATGGTATTCCATTTGAAATTAGCAATGTGAAGTGCTATAGCTGTATAGAATTACTTAAAAAGATTCGGGGAATCAAAAAAAGTACTTACTATGGTCCTGCTTGTGATGTGGACATGGTAGAGTAAGTATAAGGATTTCACTTTTGTACACAAACTGCTATTTTCTTTCAAAACTAATGAATCTGTACTTAGTGGAAAACGTCGACTCCATATTTTATGATTGTCGATTATTGTTAATTTTATTACAGTAATGAGGTATTAGTGACATAAATACAGTATTTTTATTCTAAGTACATATTTACAAAGAATGGTGAAGATTGTACAATTGAAAGTACTTATATTAAATATTAAATAGTATTTAAAATTTATGCCACGAATTAAGAATTATGGTAAGACATGCAGTTTTAAAATATGCAATGCAGCTGATAAGGTTTTTCGTACAAAATACTTTTAGCAACATGGTTTTTAAGTTGTCTTTATTAAGATGTTGAAAGAAATGGATGAATTTTTTAATTACTGACTATATAGGTAGCATAAAGTACTTGTCTTCTGTTGTTTATATTGCGTATATGTTAAGGCATACTTTTATGTAATATGCATGTATTTAGTAATTAAGAATGTGTAATAATAATTTATCTTTCATGAAGCATTTAATAGGTGTAAAATAGTTTGTAAAAAACATACTTAGATTTATGTGTACTTACATGTGTGGGCATAATTCATAATGTTTTACCTATTTAACTTCGAATTGAACTGTTATCTAAATTGTGTGATTGTCAAAGAAAACGGGTCATACAGGTATTAGCCATTTCTATGACTTTCCCATATCATTTACATTGTTTTCTATGGCAAACTTGTAATACCCGTTTTCTTTGACAATCGCAATTTAAAGAATCCTGTCCATCTTCAAAATCAACATCACGTAAAATAATGTGTTTACTCAAATTAAGTTATCGCTTGTATTGTCGTATTCCTACATAGCCAAAAATATTATGATTATGTACA
This sequence comes from Gisinianus flammeolus, assembly GCA_034699125.1. Classification (NCBI taxonomy): domain Eukaryota; kingdom Metazoa; phylum Arthropoda; class Collembola; order Symphypleona; family Katiannidae; genus Gisinianus; species Gisinianus flammeolus. The sequence goes on along the minus strand of JAIUND010001851.1, from coordinate 1,699 downwards.
GTACTTTAAATTAGAGAAACATAAGATTTGTAGACTCTGGTCCGGGGATGCTTTATTATTTTTCTACTCAAATTATTGAACGTTGTTGCATATATTGTAATCATTTTTCTAGACTTTTTCAAGTTATTTTTTACAGCCACTGTTGCATTAAAATGCATTTTATTTCGAATAAGCGTGTGAAGTTTAATCCTATTTGTGTATGGTAATAAAACGAATAAACTAACATTTTTTGGCTAGCACCCTTCGACTTCCTGCAGATGCCTAAGTATTATATATAGTAAGTATAGTAAGTATCTCTACGAACGAACACATGTGGCATTGTACGCGTTTTCCTCCCTCATGAGACCGTTGTCAATGCGACAGAACCAAACAAATGCAAATATCCATAATGGATAATCCATTTGATAACTTGGCTTTTTAGAGGATTTGCGAGTACTAGAAAAAAGATCACTCTTCCTCATAAATTTGAAGAAGCACTCATTTGTGGAGACAAAATGTATTGAATTTTGTAGTTCTTTGTACAAAAATGTCAATATTTACGTGTTACTCAGAGGCGGCAGTCGTTCAGTACGTTTCCAGTTCTTGTTCAAAAGCCACAATTTTCAACTTTCTGGTGGTTCTGACTGTCATTGTGGCACCGTACATAATCGGATACAGAACTCAAGGCAAGTGGCAAGTATATGGAAATTTTATAGTACATAATATGTATATACTATACATAATATGTATATACTATACATATAGTACATATGTAGAAAGAACACACAATTACAATCAAGTTTTGTAAATATTTTACACGCACGGCTTGGACATTGTAAAGATCCCTGTTTATTTGACTTAACTACATCGAAATTTTCTAGGATTTTGGACGAGATTGGAGACAGTGAGGGAACAACCGATTATCCAATTTAAATATGAAGCTCTCGTGATTTTAGAAACAAAATTAGAGGATAAGACGAGTGGAACTTTAGTTTGGACCACTCTCTCAGGACTTAATAAAATGCTCATGCACAAATCATCCCCATTTATCATGGTACTTAAATACATATTTATCGTATATGTGTTATATTCACCATTCTATTGCGAAATATAATAATATAAATATAAATTACGTATTTATTACATCATAAAATCTTGGGTTTTCAGTCCAGAGAGGGGGATTTTAATATGGATGGTGTGTATGAATTCTTGGAGATTGAGATCCGTATTCCATTATTAAATGGGGAGAAAATTGATGGAGTTCATTTCATGTTTCTATTTGACTACCGTCTTTTTGTAGGTTTGGTTTTTTAAAGTATACACAACACATGTATGTTTCATCATGCTATATACTTACTTATATATGTGTCTCATTAATGTTCTATGAAATTGATTCACTTGACACACAGAAACATGTGACATTCCAAATGGAATCAATGGCTTATGGCAGTTATCAGACGGGGAAAAGTTCCAATCGTTTTGATGTGACTGCTGATTTGGCACTTGTGCAAAAACATCCACTGTGGAATCGAATGCGAGACACTAGATTCAACTATGAAGTCATTCCACGTAACAGCTCTTCCATAAAAGACTACAACTTACACAAAATTATTGAAGAGTACACAGATAGGAATGGTAAGTTTATATCGTCTGTTAAGTTCAAAATCGTACTATAATCACTTTTTTTCTACTTCAAAACCGTGCGATATGCAAAATTCCT
>JAIUND010001850.1:0-29469 GCA_034699125.1 Gisinianus flammeolus | reverse complement strand
TTACCTATTTAGGGTTTTCCTCAACCTTTACCTATTTAGGGTTTTCCTCAACCTTTACCTATTTAGGGTTTTCCTCAACCTTTACCTATTTAGGGTTTTCCTCAGCCTTTACCTATGTACATTTTAATCCTTCACTGTATTATCTGATTTATTGATTCATGTTATTAATTGGTGATCGCTGTTGTCCGCTCTCCTAGTCGAATGATGGCTAGCGAATCTTCTGTTTGAGTTTAGTTTTGAAGATCAGAATAAATTCATCACGCTACGTTTGATTTTGACGAGCTGATAAAATGGAATAAGTGTATAATTTGAACTTTTCAATAACCATCTTGTCTGTTTAATTTTCTCATATTATCCCTTCTTTCGTTTCAATTATGACGACGTTTGTAGAATACTCTAGACATATCTAGATTGGGTTTATATATAATAACTAGTTTAAATTTCATTCTAAACTCCTGTATGGAAGGTGTTTTCTCATATTATTTTTGACATTAAAGTTGTTGGCCTCGATTCTACGAGATTATATAGTACCTCAGCATTCTCTGAACCATGCATAGGTAGGCTTTACTACAGTGAAAATAAGAGTTTCAATATAAACTAATAGTACATTACGGTTTCAATATAAACTAATAGTACATTACGCTTTCTTACACCTTCTAAAATAGTTTGATTCCATTTATTACTAAAATCTACGTGTCTACTTCATATGTCTATCTTAATCTTCGTGTTGTGCGAGTTTTTGTATGTATAATGCACTTTGTGATGTTGGAATTTCTTACTATGAATGAGTCAGTGTTACTAGTGATAAGTGTTTAAATGGTGTTCGTCTGTAAGAAGTGGTTTAAATGTGGATTATAGCTCCTTTTTAATAATAGTGTGAAATCTCACTAGTATTCTACTAGTGAGAAATTTTTAAAACAATCAATTCGCCATTTTTAGTACTCTCTTCAAAGAAAGTCTGATGTTCATACCAGGTCGATAGGATCTTCATATTAATTATTCATGATATTATTATCATTACTAAGTATTAAGGAACTCCGTGTAAATAATTATGACTTAGCTAGAGAGCATTTTCACTAAGGAACTGCAGCCTTATACAACGAGCACAAGTGGGGAGATTTGTATAGGTTTATTGTGTAGGTATTCATCATCTTTCAAGAGAAAAAAGAGGGTTGATCTGACCATTACCTTCGTAGTTACCTAATGAAGAAAAAAAGGACGAATTCCAGCATTTTGCAAAATGCAGAATTGACTCCCAAGTACGAGTTGCCGAGATTGACAGCGCTTCATTGGATAACGACCAACTATTCTTCGTCTAAATGGTGACTTGTCATCTGAGCAGCCAGTTTGTTTCTTCATTATTTTCTATTGGAAGTGTAATATGGGATCATGAGTTTCGCCGCTTGTGTGATGCCTTGATTTTAGATGTCCTCAGAATTGTCATCAGTCATCTCTCCTATTCAAAATTTCCTACTGTAATAGACATGTCAACTCTTCAATTTATCGCCATCAACTTCATAGGAAAAGTAATGGTCAGTTTCCGTCTCTATTATGAGGTTCAGTGTTTCATCATTCCACTAGACGGGATCCCAGGGTTTTAGACGTCATATCCACAGTCAACGCTTCGTCCAATTCGTAAGGGTGCCAATTCTTTATTCTTAGTAAATTATTATCATTTTGTTATTCGTGCTTTATGCCTACTGTTTAGGAATATTAAGAAATTAAAAAGACAAATCAGGGTCGGGGTATATGATGATAGCCTGCCGTATCGACTGACTAGGTAATTGTACAATGTAATGTAATAAAAGGTCTAGGTTTAAGCTATGTTAAAATGTGGTTATACGTTTTAAAAAAATCTGGTACAGTGAAACTGGTGATAAGCTTTATTTATTGTCAATTTCAATGCATTACCCTACATTTATTTTTAGTTCAAATTGAGTTTTTGGAGTTGATTTCCATTTGGCCAAGTTAAACTTTGTATTTTACCACTAGAATTTATTGTTAGTAATTTGGTTGCATTAGATTGAAATGCGTACGTAGTAAAGTGAGATTGAACACTATGAAATTACTAGTGACTCTATAGTAAACTGCAATAAACTAGTAGTTTCCGTTCATAAATCCAGCTAATTAGAGGTATGTATAGTTCATTAGTGTTGTGTACTTACCAATTATTTGAGTTACCCTTGCCATTTTGCATACTGATGAGCTAGCCCACATTTTAGAATTTAGCTTTTCTTTTAAGCCAGATTAATGTAGGTACAGTTCATATGTAGTGGCAGTCTTAGTGCTAAAGGTTAACACGACACATTTATAATATAGTTTATACTACATTATAGTTTCGACTTCAATTTATTCATAGTTGATTTACACATCAAACTACGTACGTACGTCGTGTACTATTTTGGAAAATGTTGGTCACCAGGTAATATGATTGCATTGAGTCTTGACCACCTTTATTGCAAGGGTTTTTTTAAGACGTTTGCAGTTCAGAAAAACAAACACTGCGTTTTAAATAAGAAAACAAGAAAACAAATGGAATTCGGTTTTTTATCACTCGTCCAAGTATTCGGGGGCGAGGGGTTTAATGTTACCTGTTTTTCATGTGTAACTATTACAATTTTCATAAGCATGCATGCAATTTTTTATGAACTTTTGGGTATATGTCACAGCAATGTGCTATTGTTATTCGTACGTAAGATGTTTTACGAAGTTATAATGACGGTGTCATTGTACTATTGTTATGTGGACCATTTTAGGTTAGAATTTTGTTTGTTCAAGCCACTTTCTATCTGTATGAAGCACTGTATCTATATAGCTTGTACTTAGGTTTTAAATCTTAATGTTTTTTATAGGCTTTTGTAAATGACTAAACTCTTTCTAAAGGGACTTCGTTTTTTTACATGCTATTAAGTAACTAAAGTTTACTCTAAAGACTAAACTTTAGTTACTTAATTTAGAAATAAGTGTTTCCCATCTCAAATTTAAAAGACATAAGCCAGTATTAGCCTTATGGGCCTTATGGGTTTAAGTTGAGTTCAGATGTACGTAAGACTAATTGTGTTTTTGAGTATGTTGTGTGTTTTTGTGTTTGGTATGTGTGCAATAGTGTTTGCAATGTACTGTGAGAATTGGGATTCCAAAGCTCGAGACCAAAATATTTTGTTTCTGTACCCTTTGAATTAATTAGAATAATTAGAACCGGTTAGCACGAAACAAATCATAGTTTAACTTTATTATAGGAATGTATCAATTAAAATCATTAATACTGAAATTATTATCTATACTTTGGAGGTAGCTACTTTTACTCGTGTTTTGGTGTTATTTCTGTTTGAAAATACTCAATTTTTGACGCACTATCAGCTTTTTCACTCACAAATTCAATAATAAGCCGTTTTAGTTTACCATGAACAGATTTCTAGAAATATTCCTTATGATATTAAGTGGTAAAGTCATTATTCTGAGTACTTGGCATCTATTCGTTTTAAGCTTGTATGTTTTTGTACTTCACGTACAACGATTTATTAGATAATTCGTCGGTACGCCGGGTGTTACTGAGCCGTTAGATAGGATTCTTACAACTTGCCATTTGTATGTGCAATTATTTACTCCTCTAGATTTTCTCCACCTCGAATAATTTCTCTTCCTGTCGTTGAGCTGAAATTCCAGTCGAATGTTGGTTGTTGAGGGATGCTGATCTAGAAATAATCCGAAACTCACTAACAGAGTCGCTTTAAATGGATCCCAAAGGAATTTCTTCTACACAAAAGGAAAATCATGAGAATGTTACCAAGTTGAGTAGTAACGATGGGGTGAAAAAGAAGCCCATTTATCGATGTCAATCTATATAGTAATCTATAGAAAAAATGCCCGTGTGGCTCTCATAAAGTCATCTTTCTATCAAAAATGCCCGATGGGCTGCCAAAAAGAATGGCGTTGGTTTGGTTCAAAAGAAAAAAAAGACTCCAACGAATTTCAACTCGATCTGAATACCAAATGCCCGCTGGGCTACAATAAACTTTTTGTACACATTTATTGTAATGATTAGTACGACGGATATGAGGTTAAATGTAGACATGAATGAATCGAGAATGCGGTTGCCTTTGACACTTGACTGGTTTGAATTTCTGCTTGCCGACGATTCCTCAGAAAATTTCTTCTGGATGAAGTTTAGTTCACGCCGATGGCTAATTTCTAATTTCAACAGCAATAACCGTCCGAGGTATGGAGTTTTCGTTATTTAACTATTTGCTGCAGTTTGTGAAATTTATCGTAAGGGTCATTTTGGTCTTTCAATTTGAAGATAGAGAAAAGTGTGAAGAAGGTTGGAGTAAATCTATCAGAGTGTTCAGTGTTTATAACTTAAAAGCAATATTGTGATAGTGATTCCCCGAAAATATAAGTAGTGACCTATAATATATGAAAATAATACCTTTTATACTACCTACCAGCTTACAATTCTTTCCCCTTAATTACCATGAGTTTTATTCTTTCCTTTTGCATATGGGAATTCCAGATTCCGTTTTTCCACAGTCAACATTTATCCGAAATCGTCAGCTTAATGAAATCAGCTTAATCGGAAATCTCCAACTACTAACACCTGTATAATAGTGAAATTTCCTCGGATTCTCCCCCCTGTGCTTTTTTGGATTCATGCTTGTGGTTGTCTTTTCACCACAACTTTCACTTGGTTAGAGAAATGCTGAGGTTGGTGTGTGCAGTGTCTTCCAATAATGAACGTTTGCTTACTACATTCCACAATATCTGTATACTGCCTACTTATCTTAAAGCGACGTATCTAGTTATCTACTTACCACCAATAAGATCACCCAATATTGTTAATGAAATTGTTTTCCCTTCTTTTGACACGTCGTGTACAACTCAAGTACATCGCACTTCATACAGAAAAGTTACTGAATTTGTTTTTGCTTTATTAGTACCACCATCAATTAAAAGTCGAATCGTACTTCCTTTACAGAAAGCCAAATCTTCGTGCAATACAAGCAGTCTCCCACCGTTGTGTTCTCACAATATGAATATCAAATTACAACAGCAATGAATCATTTTACAGCAAATATAATCAAAAGTGCAATAAGAATTTATACAACCCATCTGCACCTGAATTATATATTCAGGCTGAATATAATATTTTGATATTTATAAATACCTACATCTGATTTAATTTCAAGCTTCTAACTTCAGTTTTATGGGAAAGAATTAAATGCAACGAATTATACATTATCGAGCTTTGTAAATAAGGCGTATCGAGGCCTATCATAATACTCATATCTCTATTTTGTAGATTCAGGAGTTCATTGTAATTGAGTGCCAGCGTACATAGAAGTATTCTTGACAGAAAAAAGAATAGCATCAGTGATTTTATAAATCATCACGTCACAGTTGGGATTAGTTTCTGGTTTTAATCATCCTAATCTTCTAGACAATAAAAATCTTTGTAAGAGTTTGGAATACTTTTTTAATTTTTGTATTATCAAATCTTGGAGTAGAAAAAAATACAACTCCATTTTCATTTTGACTTAACAATTTCTTCAGAAAATGACCCCAGTCCCTAACTTGATCAAAGATTTTAGTACTTAGTGGGAGATTTGCATCCGAAAATGTTGTAATGGAGCGGAGGGGAAGGGGTCGAGTGTGGCTAAAAAACCCCCTCCATGGCTGTTGCAGCTAGGATGCCCACACTCAGGAAATTTAGAATTTCCGGTAAAGACCCAATGCATATCATGAAATAGGTAGGTTTTTTTTCAATACTTTTATTTCTAAATGGACAACATTAAATGTTCTTAGACTCGGCATAATTTAAGTTGTTTGCATATTTCATATTTATTTTCGCTATAAAACTTAACTTAAAGCGTACTGAGAATCTGTTGAAACAAGTCATAATTATGTATGATTAAAATACAAATACATTAAACACTAACAAAGATTGAAACAAAAAACAAACGCTTGATAAATGGATTATCATATAATAGGAATAATTGACTAAAATTCATGGCGTACTCATGATTCATCATATGTGTAGTTGTGTAGTATTTAAATGCATAACGCATACAGTACGTAACTGGTCATGTGTGATGAAAAAATATACATTGTTAATACTTAAGTTATATTTTACTTCACGATTATACGATTTTGTCGTGCTGCGTTCTTGTTATTTTACTATTAGTTAAGTCTTAAATTAAGACTGTACGTACGAAAAACCCCCTTCGTGTTTTTTTTACTTTAATTCACCGGTAAATGGTAACAATTAAGGAAACTCGAGTGAACAATTTTTTATATCCAAGTTTCTTGTCATATCACATTTCACATTAAATATTGACGTACTTTCCAGTACGCTAATTAAATACGAATCCTTTCACTACAGTTGATTTTGATTATCTTGAAGCTGGAGCATAGCGTGATATTGCTGATGAAGCCTTTGTTTACAAAATTCATAAAATTCAATTTCCCTTGTAAAATTTTGCTTGAGTATATTTTTTACTTCTTGAGAAACTGGGGGTTTGTACATATTCTTGTTGATTCTTTTCATAATTTGTATATTGTCTATTTACAGGAAGGAACACAACACGACAACGTAATTAGTATTCACTCACAATGAACATTTAATATATGTAATACATATATATATATATATGTAGTATACTTGTAATGACTCACCATAATATAACTTTGGAGCTCCTGTGAAAAATCTTGGAATATAATTTTCTAAAACTTGCAAAGTGACGTCCATCTCTTCCAATACTCCGACAACTGCATAATGTTGCTCCACATGTAGTTTTGCTTGTTGCATTGCCCATTCACCATTAAATTCCCTAAGAAATAAATCCAATTAATTCATAATGACACACCTATATGAAATAAACGAGATCTAAAAATGTATATATTAGAATGATAGCAAAAATCTATAATAATTGTGCGTGACTTTCACCACATTCTACAGAAATATATAATCGTTTGTCATTAAATAATACGTTTCTTTAATCAAATGTCGCATCAAACTAGGATAGCGTTTGGAATTTGTTAAGGCAAAGGATAAGATGAGAATAAAAAGATTTCAAGTTATTTAATAACATTATTATTTGATTTAACTAAACTGGATGACGAGGCAAATTAGTTTATGGTGACAGGTGAAATTTTTATCAGTTGACAGTACAAAAAACACTGTTAAATGTACATGTATAAATAGGGATTCTGTTAAATATTAGATAAATAGAGGTAGTTATTTGACTTTAGCTTACACGCAGCGCTCGTCGTGCCCACAGAAAAACATGGCTTGCCTCCGATGATCTCCAACACCATCGTGGTACTCGCCAGGGAGAAAAAGACATTCTCGATCTCCACTACGGACACAAGTCTCAAAATCCTGAGGTAAACGTTATCACACAAAAGAATTGCAAACAAAATTATTATCCATGTTGACAATGACAGTGGAGATGACAATGGCAATGGGAGAGAGAGAGAGAGAGAATACGCGACAAAGTCGCAAGTAAGAAGTGAAGTATGACAACAAAATGTGCACAATGATTACAAAACTTTCTATAAGCTTGAAAATCCAAATCCTGTGGATAACTTTCTAAGTAGAATTATTATTATAATAAAAAGGATTTTCATATTATTAGTGTACACACAAAAAGCAAAGATTGTCAAAAAAAAAATTGGTTGGCTACCTTTTTTAACCAGTTTGGATGGGGTAGAGGTAGTTCAGGAAATGCTTGTTTTCTCTCCACGATGTACCATGGAGCTCGTATATAGTAGAACCATGAAATGACACGCTCAATCGGATCCCTCACGATGTTCATATAAATGGGCATTGAATAGCCATGTCTAAATTAAGGAAATGTCAACTGTTATTATTATTATTCTGCGAGTTGTTTGATCATACACATGTATAGCAATGCCAATTCATCTATATCTAATCATTTAGCATTATGAATACATAATAAAGTATGTATAGCTAGTTTACGTCTAGCATAACACGAATTTGAACGAACGAGAGATGATTTGATTCATAATCAAATCTAAATCCTAACTGTAAATGTCAATAAAAAAACATAATACCATCGAATGATAAATGTGCAAGTCTGGGTGTAGATTCGTGCTCTGAACTTCTACACTTAAATATACATGAATAATATTTGCATTGTAGTGCATACTCACCTTGTAAAGTTTGAGAAGCACGTGTGTTTGACATATGAAGATGGTGGAGTGAACATATCAATCATCGTTGTGAGGCGACTCTATTTATAACATCATACAAAATTTCGTACATGAATTCCTATTATTTCTTTTTTTTATACTCAAATAAAATTGTGAAGATTTGCAGGAATTATTGGAATTAAATACAATTTATATGAATGATTCAGAGTAAAAATAAAAATTGTGTCGTTTCTTACTTCCTCATAGTACGTGAGCTTGATAGTTTCGACCTAAAACGAATCAAAGAAAGAAAGAAATGCGAAATTATGTACATACATTCATCAAAGCCAAGATTGTCCAAATTTGGCATTTTTTTTACCTTTTGTGTTCCATCTCGATGAAAATGAAAGTCATTTTGTGCAGAAAGTCTCTGTATTAAATCCATTAGAGTTTGACTGCCCACCTGTATGACACACCAAATGAGTCAAAACGTTACAAGTTAAGTGTACAAAGTACTCATTTCAATTACTGTTGTATTGGTGAGTCATTTCTGGACTCTGATTAGTACAAATTGAGTTGAGTATAGTTTACTTTTGGTACACGGTTGAAGAATAATGTCTCCTTCATTGCGTTCCGTGTATTATTCAGTGCCGTAGCATTGTACAGTTCCTATAAAAAACCCAACACATTACAGATTGATTAAAACCTTTCATGTACACAAGCACACAATAAATATCAACTACAAACTTGATTGAAAGCCCTTTAGTGTCATGAGTCATGATTAATCGTGGGTTAATTAAAAAATGTGAGCTCATTTCCAATATAGCATAAAAATGACTTGTACTGGAAAAGTTTCCATTTTCTCATAGTGAGCAAAGCGGGAGAGAAATTAGAAATGAGAACAAGACAAAGTTTGATTGAGAAAAGACATGACGAGAATTTTTTTTTTGCTCTTGCACGTTTTCTTTCTCACATAAATATCAAAGTAATAATGAGCAACTCTATGTTTAGCTGGGAACAATAATGACTACAAAGTGTTTTGATGAAATCCATTTCATTTTCAATTAACACCAACACCTCCAATTATTTTAATTATACTTGATTATTAGGCTTCTCATGACGATCCCGATCGTGCACTTTGCATGATGGACTGTGAATCAATTATATGTACTATATATATATAGACAGGAATTCCTGCCCTCCTATTTTTTTTCACTTGTACTCGACTCGAGATAAAATATATCGTATATATATCGTACTATTTATTTACAACTAATAATAGTGTTGCTCTTAATAATTCTTCTCAAGTTTCATTTATACAAACATTTAAAAAAATGAGGACAACTGTAGATGATCCAGCAATACAATAGAGCACATGGAGTTTACCCAAAGTAATGTAAAAAGCAATTAAAATGTAGTAATTACTCCTTTTAAAAAACTGTAGTAAGTATATAAATAATAGAAAAAAATAACGTTTCATACTCTTCTGTGTTTTGTATGCAAGCCCAATGGGGATTTTCCTTTCACTTGTTTCACATCTTCCTGTTGAATAGGTTGTTGATCTGTATATATAGTAAAAAGAAAAAGAATAAGAAATCATCATAATTTTATTTCACAATTTAATTTACAAACTACAACTACACAAACACATAAGTATAGTCCAGCATTTCGACAATGTACAGAGATTTGGACGTGGACACCAAGGCACATCTCTCATCATTATCTCCGTGTGTATACCATGCATAAAGGACTCATTAGACATTAAAATTATGCATAGTTAAACGTGAATAAATCTCATATCTCTCGTCAGTAGTAATACTCATCACTCAGCACCGTTCATAGTTCATAACTTGTAGGTTATTGTTATTGTCTCTCTCTCTCTCGTTCCAATCTCTATTACTGAATTTTGTGAAGGAAAAGGAGTAAGGACTTAACTTTTGTGATGGCTTTTTAAAAGAGCTCTTGACTTATTTGCTTTGCTTTGCTTTTGACTCATGTCATACCTCATACTTCATATATGTAAACTAACGTTGAGCCCAAAGGAAGACGAAAATCCTCAACTACAAACTACAATTACACTATAGTTATGTGTATTGCGTATGCAATGCAAATCCATCCATATATGCAGTTCCGTTGTTCTGTTCTCTCCCTCTTTCTTTCTCTCTCTCTCTCTAATTCTATTCGTTTCCTAACTATACCTGAGTAAAGGTTAAGAAATGAGTATAGAAATAACGGTATTGGTATTTAGAGAGAGAGAGATCTCTTCAAATGTATAAAGCACGTACGTCCGTGTTCCTGTGTGTATTTGTCTATGGATTTTTGTTGTACACAGTACACACCGTGTATGCAGTCAGAATCTGCAACTCACATTTTTCTGCCTATTATTTCCCTTTTGTTATTATGTATTTACTTTGGACTTGTCTTCGTTGGTTGAGCTCAGGAGATGAATTAACAATGTTTTAATGGAAGATATGAAATTGAAATGGGACATAGTCATACATACGAAATGGAATGTGTATCTCTCTCTTTCTACAAATCTTTCTGTATGTACATAAAAAAATTATTTTATTCTATGCTAAAATGTATCTCTCCCCTTGTATGTGTGTGTAGTTGCAACGGAATAGATCCCGTGTTGAGTTTAGTTTTTAACACATATATATTCATATTTTACTCAAGACTATAGAATTAGCATGAAAAGAATTGAGAATTATTCTATATATATTATATATACTGTTTGTGCATGATAAAGATAAACGTGAACGTACTTTCACGAGCCGATGAACCCGCTGAAGATGCTGCGGTGAGGACGCCTTGGATTTCTTCGATCTTTGCTGTCAGTGATTGCGTGTGTAGGAAGAGGAAGATTGTCGTTGACACCGAGATCAAAGCGATAAGTTCAGAAAATCTGAATTCAGCCACCATGAAATAACAAAAAAGATTTTTCATATTAATAATAATCATACCATATAATAATTACCGAGTCATCGTCATATCGTCATGTAGATCGTTGCGCGGATACATAAATTTAATCTTTAGACTAATTTCATGCTACGAGTATATGTCTGCCACAGACTCATTTGATTATTTCCATTCAGTTTATTACGCGTGTGTGCGTGTGCATGTGCTCAAATAATGTCTTTACATTACTTTTACTTCACAACACAATATCGAGATATGAATCTAAAAACAAAAAATTAATTTAATTATGAAAAGTGAAGATTCTCGCTCATTTTTCTCATCCTGATGTTGTTTTTTTTTATAGGGATATTTGATATGAATTACAAAACGTTATCTTTGGTGTAATCTTTTTCACAAGCAATAAAGTTATAAAAGTCTCTGCAAATTTGTTTTACGTTCATAACAATGCAATGATTAAATCGTATACGCCTTCTTCATTGACACAATAATTATTAATTACAATAGATAATAAATGTGTATACAGTTTACAGTCTGGACTTTGTGAGCTGTTGTTATTTACAGCTTTGATAATTTAGATGCATTTTTTAATTATCTCTTTTCTCTTACTGATTAATTACGGAATTGCATCCCATGTTGGATGTGTTGTATTTTCTATATATTGGATTAGAACAACTTAATCACAAGTCTGTCTTGTCTGTATTTAGAATATAAAACATTATGAATTATGAATTACCATGAATTATCGGTATTCACCACACTTTCATGAATCCTGATTGCTGCTTACCATTTGATAAATTGTCTGTATTTATGCTTCTGATCCCTTTGAATTTGAATGCAAAATAATGAAGGTTTTTTCTTCCTTTCTATATTTATATGTATGCACTCACAATTTATACAGTCAATGAATTTTCAGGTCTTTAGAAGATTCTCGAGAGTCCTGAGTTTTCCTGTCAGTCTGTCTGCGTGTGTGTGAGTGTGTATAAATTCTAATTTGTTGCCCGAGGACAACATATTATGAAAAAAGGACATCATGCAGGGATAAGATGGCAAGACGAACAACCCAGTTTTAACACAATAAAAAATATTAATTATTACCGGAAGCTTAGAAACTTTCAGGATTAGAATGCACCACCTAAATAGTATAGTAATTGTAGCTCGTAATGTAATGGAAGTGAACATTTACTATCCATTTAACGACCGACTACATTTTCAAGTGCAACCAATGGAGACAAATTACTGAAATCACAATACAAATTGGACAGAATTGAAAGCATCTTTTATAGACATTTGACTCCTCGTCTGAAATCACACACACACACATACACACCTATACACAAACACTAATTAAAGGTACATTAAATGCAACACAATACAAGAAATATAGCCATGAGTTATTAGTGAAATGTTCATATTTAATGAATTCATTTTATCGTTTACGGATATGGTGAAAATATTGAGGAACAATTCAATTATATTTGTATTTGTAGTAAGGGACTAATTGCATTTTGCTTCCAGTTTCCCATCGTTCAATTTTAAGGATTCCTTCCTCCTGTGTGTGTGCAATTTGCGAGGAAGAAAGAAAATTTGATAGTGACAGTTGGTGTTGGTAGTAAATAGTAGAGATTAACACGAGTCGTCTATTATTATGATGAGTGAAGCAAGAATTTGTTTTGTAAAGCCACAGCATTCGTATTCGTATATTTGTATTCGTAAGTACAAGGGAAAACAGAGAAGGTAAATAAATAAATGAATAAAGTTCTAGCAAACATTTCTTTCTCACTCAATTGTGGTGCACACACTGTGAGAAGCAAAACACAGCCCGTTATCATGACATGCGAGAGTAAGTACATACATACAAGTACACACAAGTACACTCAAATCTCAAAAACCTTACACACTCTCATCTCCTTGTTCCTTCCATATATACTTTTGTTACTTGAACAAGCATCACTTGCAATCATTGTCATGACAAATCCGTTGTAAATTTAACTACCAACAATGTTCTACAACTGTTTGACTCCCAACACTATATACATATTTTACATATACGTGTGTGCATGTACTTATCACTAGCTATAAGAATTTATTCGTCAAGTTTATTATTAGTCAAACTTTTGAGGAAGATTGATGGACAAATTATGCAAACACATGCAGAACAGTTGAAGAGGAACTAAAATGCACCTGGAATATCCGGATTCTCTCAAAATCTCAGACTCATATATTATATTAATAAAATGCAATTTACAGTTTGCAGTTGGCGAATCTGTATACGGAGAATAATTCCATTATCATATTATTATTAGTATTCAATAGAAAAATACAGTAATAATGTCAAATCTAAAATCATGACGGAATATTTCTTCACGGTTCGAATCAGTATTCAGTATATATGTATTGTGTTTTGTCGTTTTGAAATTTTGTGTTATGGATATGTGCATGCATGGAATTATTTCAAATACATACCTTTTAGGAAGTGGTGGCATCATGATAACATGTCGGTTAATCTTTCGATTCATATTCATTAAATATATTGACTGTGGGGCTTGCGGACGGACTATTGTCTATATATGAACGAGACAGACTATCGATGGACACGAAAAGGTTCATATCACAGAGGAACAAAATAGTGCACAACAACAACAACAGTAACTTATAATACAAGAGAACTTATAATACACGATCTCAATCACTCAATCTCTTCGCCTTCTTTTTCTTCAAAGTCAGTGTTGGCTATTACTATTTGAATATGGAAGGGAAGCAGAGCAGGTCATTCTATTTCTATATAGTTCTAGGCCTTTGTAACAATAATTAAACTTATAATCCTCAGTTGCAAATTGCCAATCCCAATCGTGTGTAATTGACAGTTTCAAGCTCAGTGAAATGAAATCCGGACGATCGATCAAGATTTTATTGACAATTACACAACAACAACGGTCAATCTCTCAGCATTATCATTATCATGATCTTGATTTTGCTTTTAAAACATCCCAGCCCTCCCTTTTCTTCTTCTTCTTCGTCTTCGTTTTCTTCCTATGCCTTTAAAGTTTAAACTTCAAGCTCAATCACAAGATTATCATCAAGATGAACGGAGATTCACAAAACACTCACTTTACATACAAAGTTAACTGTACAAATAGAAATACATTCTCCAAATCACAGTCACAGAGCACTTGAGATCACGATCACAACTATACAAACTTACTCATCCAAGAATATTCTTCAATTCCACAAAACAAAGGCTGTATATAAAAAGAGCAGAAGAGAAGAAGAAAAGAGGAAAAAAAAACTCCTTTGGATTCTCCTGACCAGTTTGTACGTGGACGACTCTCACAATGAAATGATGTGTCTTTCGATGAGAATGAGAGAATCGCACACAAATGAGCGAGAATCCACAAGTCAACGCGAGTGAAGAATGACATAAAAAAAAAACAAACTGGCTAAATCTGGATGTCTTATAGTCTCGTCCTTCCTAATACATTATGTATGAGGATTACGATTATAGGAGGAAGAACGGGAAAAAATAGAAGGTCTCCCTGGATAAATGTACTGAGAGTAACTTTAATTAAGGAAATTTTTTCCTTCGTAAATGTGATGAGAGGTGTTAATGAAAAAAGTAAAGGAATATTATGGTAACTTGCATTTTTATTTTTTTATATATATAAACATCAAGCTTTGAGCTTGTTATGTGTGGCCGACCGCCATGTGATTCGGTTCAGTACTGAACTTCCAAGTGAGTATTCACCAAATAATATATATCTTGCAGAGATGTAAGAGAAAGACGAAGAGAGAGGCCAACATGCAGACGACTATATACCATAATAATATACGCTGTGTTGGTTAGCCAGGCCGAGGTTGAGTTGAGGAGCGTAGACAAGAGGGAAGTCTCCGTTAGGCAAGCCAAATTATTTGCAACAAGTTCGTCATATACAGCAATAGCAATACACGTATTATACACTGAGAAAACTTTTTGCCATAAGGGAAGCTCAAAAATGATCAAGACTCAAGACGGAGCTGTATATAATAATGTAATGTAACGACGACGCGAATGTACCTACAACAGAGAGAGACTCGACCGCCGCAGGTGAGAATTTCAACTCGAGACTTTGAGACGAGAGTACCCAACTTTAGTCCAAGTCCAAAAAGCTTCCAATACACAAACCAAAAACCAAAATAAGACCATCTTCATCATCATCATCATCATCATCATCGTCTTCTATACACACAAATCCTTTTCTACTCCTCATTTTTTTTCTCTCTCTCTCTCTCACTTCATTCTGTGATTCTGCCTTCCGTTTCATTTTGTCGCACATTTCCCTTCATCCGCATCAAAACATTGTACAAAGATGAAAACTGCTGATAAAATCCTCTACCAAATACCAAATAATCTGCATGATGAGCTTCACCAACATTCAAATTCACACACTCACTCACCAACCGACTATATACCAATTCAATAGGACATTCAAATAAACTGATATGAAATACTTTAAGGATAATACTGACTTTCAGTAGCCGGTAGTCAGTATTGTCAGTTTAATAATCCTTATACAAAGTCTAAACCCTAAACGATCGAAATGGACACATTAAATGTGTGCTTTCTAGTCCATTCACAATTCACAAAAAAATGAGAGAGAAAGAGAGAGAGAGACAGATATTCCATTTCTTTACTATTTATTTTATTTTACTCATGTTGTATACTTGTCTGTCCTCCTATAAATCTCCCTTTGGCGTAGGTACAAACACCATATTATTATTATTGTTGCAAAAACTAAATAAAAGTACAAACAGCTATCCCATTTTTTTAACACTTTACTTAAGTAAAGGCTCGGTCATCCGTTTTTACTCTTGTAAGTCAATTTTTTCTTACTCCAGATTCTAGACTCTACTCTATAGGAAACCGATGAAAAACGTGTATATAAAATTTCAGTTCAAATGTAAAACAAAACAAAATGTAAGAAATGTAGGTATAATATCTGAATCTGTATCATTCTCTCTCTCTCTCTTGTTTTTTGCAAGTACATTTCCATCAAGTACACATTGATGCTGATGACGATGGGATTCTTTAATATTATACACTTACAGTTTCATGGTCCATTCAATACATGGATAGAGAGGATGGGCTCTACTAACTTTTAACTTTAAACTTGAATTACATAAAGATACTTTGTGTGTTCACATTAAGTGTGTGTGTTTGTGTCTCTGTGTGGAAGTACATTACGATACAAACGTGATTCTTATGTTTTTCCAAAACTCAGAACCACATTCAGACATTATTACAACCCTTTTACCGTTTGGAAAATCCTAAAAAAATATATAAATTAAAATATGAATAAAAAAGAATGTAGGAAAACCACCATAAGACGTTACCCTCAACGTTTTAAATTTCAATTGAAGATTTGAGTTTGAGAGAGACAGAAGACACACTTGTAATTAATATAATATATATAGTTCATGTCCGTAATCCATATTTATTTCATATGTGAGGTTTTGATACACACACACAATCACACAATAAGTACGCATTCGGCGGGTCTGTCTACAGAATAGACTGTAATGCATAATGCAATAAAATAATGAAATTTGTTACACAGAATCTTTCCATGTTTACTTTTTTCCCGAAAATGTATACAGTAGATCAGGATCATGGCAATAATGACCGAAATTGCAGGTTTTAACGTACATACATTCAGTCATTAGTCTAGTTTTCCTTCAAACGTTAAATTCCTCAGATGTTCTACAAAGATCCTGTTTTCTAAAAAAAAAAAGAACTAGAGGAAGGGAAACAGGGAAATATACGAGTAATGTTCTAATGTTATTATTTATTATTAAACATTAATTCCGTGACGAAGGGAATGATGAAATGAATATGTGGAAGAAGAAAAAGAAGACGATGATGATGATGAAGAAGTAGAAGTATAGAAAAAACGACGGTCAACCATAAAGCTATTTAGAGGACTTCCGCATTTATCTTCATATCGTCTCGATTCTCCAAATCCCCTCTTATACACAATCTCAAAGAAATACCACAAAAGCTTTGTAGGATTCACTCAAAAAAATAAAGAGAAGAAAAACGGAAAATAGAAAAATAATGTTCCACACGTCCATATATACTTATTCCGTAAAGGTTTGAAATTAGGGAAAGGCGTGTGACTATATCGTAGACTTGTAGATGAAGATATGAAATAAAAATTACATGGTTAGCTGCACGCTACAATAATTCCCTCGTTAGCTGTTCCGAGTAATTAATATTATTAATTATACGTTCACGCTCTCAGAGCTTGAGCATTACACACAACGCATATATACACAAAGATTCAAGAGCAATAGACTCACAGTCACAGAAACAGAAACGTTTTAAAAAAAACACGGAACAGATTATAGGCAGGAAAAAAATTTTACGGACCAGAAAAAAAAATGAAGAGAAAAAGAAAAAGTCTACGGAAGTTCATAATAAATTGAAGAAAAAGCTACAGGACTTTAATACTTATCTTTCTTTCTCTCTCTCTCTCACTCTCATTCACTCACTCCACATATTGACTAGGTAACTCCCCCATACAACTTCAAGTTGTATTACAACGTTTACCTATAAATGTGCTTCTTTTCTCCTCTCATACAGAAACAAAATCTTCAATATTTTTTATCCCTCGTCATTTTTCATTTTACAAAAAAAAGCAGGTAATCATTAGAGCGAATCCTACGGATAAATATTAGCATTTCCTAATACGATCTGTAAATCCAAATATGTCATTACTTACACACATTCCCATGAATGTATACTATTGTATACATACAAAGACCATTCAAACCCTTCTCAATTCACATGATGGAGTAGTGAAACTCTTTTACATCGGAAATTTTAAAAGTCAATACCATCATAATAGACATTTCTCATTCTCACACACAATTAGATTCATCATTAACAAGTCTTTCATGAAAAAAAAATAAAAAAAACAAATTCACATGGGAGAGAGAGAGATGTGAGTGTGAGACGCAAATCCTTTGGTCAAGAGCGTGAAGCTCTTATATTCAAGTTCTATAAAGGGAAAAAACGTTGTCGTCCATCGTCGTGTCGTCAAGTCTTTTCATTACACGAGAGGGTGGGTTTACCGTTGTAATTTGTAATTAATCTTGTAATGTCGTTAATGAATTCATAAGATGACTTGAGCGGATTGAAAATCCTGACAATATCATACCAAAGCGCAGCCTGTATATATATGCCCAATCCCATGTATAAACTCTATTATTAAACTGTAGACTGTAGATAGTACAACATACAAAGTGTTCAATGCAGCTTGCATGTGCATCCCGAGATCTTAAATAAAGTCACAATATGAAATCCAAACACACACACATTCTGTCAATGGCCAGTGGCAAAAATAGTAGCATGTCGATGCATTCTAACTAAATCTAAAATATGTTATATTTACTCATATGGACAGGGTGACTACAAAATATGTATTGCATATGCATAAAGAGTGGATGGTGATGGGCAATTGTTACAGAGTTGAGCAGTGATTGTCACAAAATTCTGACTCTGGTTGGCCATAGAACTGCAACGGGGTAGACAAAATGTAATATTCTTTGTGGAATTTTTTCATTCATGTGTGAGGATACAATTTTTTCTCTTGAATACTGTAGGTAAAATATATTCAAAATACAATATCTGCATCTCCATCATATTTGCATGTAAGTACATGATATGTATGTAGGTACTTACTTATATTTATATTATAAGAATGATACTTGATGGTTGTTATTTGAATTTGATAGCTCTGGGCTTTGATTTCATTCCATTTTATTTCATGGAAATGCATGTAGAAGAAAAGGTGAAAGAAATGTGTACAATATTCTTCTGCCTAATGGTGTCATGCTGCCATGTCCAAATCTCCAAAACTCCAATGTAAAGACTCGTTAAAGTTTTTTATTTATATATACAGACATGTGAGTTGTAAGTATATGTATCAGTTGTAAAATGGGAATCATAAAATGGATTAAAAGTAGCAAGATTTTCAAATGTACACGATAAGTTTATTCAGTTATAGGATATATAGGGGGTAGTTAATAGTCCAGTTTAGTGTTGGATTTTTGTGATGAGGATGAGGATGTGTTTTGTGTTGGGATGGGATGAATTGGTATAGTGAGTGAGGGAGGCACAGAATCCTGGCATATACATACCTACTTACGTCTTTTGCAAAGATAAAAAACCTATAAATATTATAAATCTTGGCTATAAATGTTTGGCCCAATTCTTGACTAATCGGAGCAAACAGAGAGACAACATAATCAACATAACTCGAATGACAATAAACAAAAAACTATAATATTATGTATATTAAGAGAGCTATAACGTAAGAACACATGCAGAGGAGAAAGAGAGAGAGATGAATAAAAATTCATCATTCACGTGAAAGTTTTCCTAGACCAGCAGAGTAAGTAATTGATTTCTAAATCCTACATTAAATGCAGCAAGTATATCGTATATGTATAATAATACTACAAGAGAAAAGGGCGATGCTGTTTGTCTTTTTATGTTCATTGTGATGAAATATTTTTTTTCTTTTCATTTGCACTTGTACATTTTCTGTTTCTGTATATTAAATATCTCGTTACAGATTCCCAATCAACATAAGCCGCAACTCTACAGATATGTATTTATCAGTATGTAAGAGGAGTCTGCATATGAAATGAAGACAAAGTATAAAAAGATTGATATTTTCTATTCTTACTTTTTCTTATTGTTAAGACTTCTCTCACAAATTTTCATTATCATCACGGTCTACTTTTAATCTCTCTTTATCTATGCAATCTCATAAATTCATAATTATCTTCCCATTTTTTTTTTTTGCATTCTTCCGTACTTATCGTAAGTACTTTTTTTGCACATGCAGATTCCTTGGGAATTCAGAATTCAGCAGTGCTTTACTTGTACTTACTTACGATATTGTACTCTCGTTAGCATAGAAATACTCTTTATATACTCTTTACATAAAAAATACTTACACAGTACTTACTCCACACATTTGCTTTTGTTTCTGGCCCAGTTGATCGTTATCCACGATCTGCTTCCATTTTATGAAATTAATCATCATCTAATTAAGTTTTCATCTCGGTGTGGACATTGAATTTCATGTTCCTTAACCACGTTCAAATTTCAAATTCTCTCTCTCTCTCTGTCTCTGTCTGTTTGCAGTTTTTATATTAAAATTTTCTGAACGGAATACAAGTGCGAGTGTATATGTATATGTATATGTGGTATACTAATTAGAAATTGAGGAAATACTATACCGTTATCCTTATATGCAGTCGTCTTGTATTGGTTGAAAAAAAAATCAAGACTTAATTGGAGTAAAAATTGGAATAATGTACACAACTATACACAGGGAGGGATAAAGAGTTTTTTTTCACGAATTAGTATCAGCATGAAATTCATGTAGGTAGAGAGAGAGAGAGAGAGAGAGAGAGAGAGAGAGAGAGAGAGAGAGAGACATACACAAAAATAAAAGAAACCCAAGTAAAAAAGTTGACTGCGGTCTGTGGTTTTAAAATTATTATATTATATTATTATCATCCTCATTTTGGAGAATGGGATATTCCACGAGGTATATATACAGATAAATAAATATGGGAAACTACAGCACACGGCATACACAGAAACGGGAGCAGACAGCGAAAGCTCACAATCACAATCAGAGATGAGTAATATAAAATAAAAGCCATACCGCGAATACTATCTGTATTTACTAGTACTCGTATTAGTTGGTAAATTTTTAAGTCACATTTAATCATTTCTTTCTCCTCGAATTACATACAGAGATTCCTACAGATATATATGTCTAAGGCACTCTAAGCATCCCTTTCCTTATTCCTTCTCTTTCTTGGGGGATATACATATTTTATTTACGATGAGAAATGACAAAAAAATGAAAATGGAAAAGCACGTTCAAGTGACAAGCTGAAAATTCGAATTTGAAATTAAGGAAAGTATGTGTGTGTACTTTACTGCTTCTACTGCTGACTCACAATCAGTATAGTAAATCGTATGCAGCATGTGACACGGTTAAATATGTCTTTTTGCCTACGCTAATTTTTCCCTATTGTTTTTTCTAAATAGTCGTTGATCGCTTCATAATATTTTGCAAGTGTGTATTTATTGTATATTCTGATTGTCATTCTTTTTTATGAACGTGTGTTTCGTGAGGGAATTGACCATAGTACTGATGCTGACGCGTTCACACATTTGGATATGGAATATTTGAATTTGAATTTCACTTTTGATTCATCATTTTTTTCAAGTGTAAAAAAGACACTTCCCCATTTTAGAGAGAGAGAGAGAGAAAGAGACTTGAGACTAATGGTCAATGTATTGTAAAATTGTAGCAATAATTGTAATAATAATACTCTCGTTATTGTTTTAGAATGAGGTCCGACGTCGAGAGAGACAGGTAGACAGATAATTGTGTAGGAATAATAATATGAAAGTGAAAAGAAAAGCTAAAATAATATATCAATGACTATCACTATAACAATGTTTTTCTTGAACACACTCAAATAAGTGCTTCAAACTAAAATACATATACATACTACTTGAAAATAACTACATGATGTTCGCGGACGCGGACTGTACTTTTGGTGAAACTTAATGTTTTCTTGAGAGTATTGTCTCAAGTTTGAAGTTAGTTTGCATATATATAGGTTTATATTTAATGGATCCAGTTATTGGTAAAAAAAAAAAACATACATTAACGGAGCACAAAACAAAGTAAGTTGTAAAGTTGTTATTTTTAAAATCCCAATATTTACGTACAACTGAATAACTATATGGACGTTCTTTCTATACCATGGATTTCCCATTGACTTCTTACCCGTGCAAACGTTGCACTGCAAAGTAAAAAAACTAAAATACACACGCGCAATGTAGGTATACAATAAAGGGGTATCATGAATGCTAAATGCATGGTAAGGGGGATATGTATATACATTTTTAAATACCTTGTGTGCATATTTTATGATTCTGTGGGCATAACGGACAAGTGCAAATATTTAAATATGATTCATATAATAATAGAGCTATTCTGGTTCTGTGTTCATGCCGACTCAAAGACAACAACGTATAAAAAAACATGTTAAGATTTCCTCTCAGCTCTCTGTGAAATGCTCACGTATGTACATAAAGCTGATTGTGAGAGAAAGGACAATAATAATAGTAATAAAAGTTGTGTACATGTGTTTTTTTTTGGTCTGCCCTACTGTCTGCAAAGTAAAACACCACACACATAAATAAGGAAGAAATGGAAATGAAAGGAAGGAAATGAAATTTTGAAAGTGGCTATCATTTACATTAGACATGCCAATTAAGTCATAATAAAAAACAAATGTATATACATTTGCCCCTATTTTGTGTATTGAAACTAATCGAGTGTATTTTTTCTTGTAATTCCATAAGATATTATGTGTGTTGTAACAGGTGCTTTGCTTTATAGAAACAAAAAACGTACAATTTACCAGTTTTTTCTCGTCACTTGATACACGCAGCGGAGCATTTATACTGCTTAAGTTTTATTAGCATTTGAAATTAAAAGGTACAAGTCGGAATTTATAAGTGAATACAATGTAGTATAGTAATAAATATATCATCAAATAGACAAAAAATATTCTTGAGTCAAAACGCACACACAGAAAGACTACAGACACATTTTTTGAAACATTTAAGTAAATGAAATAAAATGAGTGTATGTCGTGTAATGGTTTTATCTGTTGTCTCACCCCAAGGTAAATAGTGTTAAAGAAAAAAATTTCACGTGTCAATATAGTCCATACAGAAATGTTGCTGACATATTATTCTGGCATCTTGTTGTGATGTCGCAACGCGAGTCAACAATTTGAAAAAGTTGCAAAAGGTAATACGACATACGACTATTTCTACACACTCGAAACTATTTCTTTCGTGTCTTTAATATATAGAATAGACAACAACAGAGTTAAAATATCCTGTCACATTATTTAAGAATATACAATTAAAAATGCATTTAAGTCGTGTGTGTTGGCACTTATGTTAATTTTAAAACTAATTATCACCTATACAGAGTAGCATACATGACACCTGATAACAACTAATAATAATATTCGAGAGGACGTATATATATATAGTGTCGTGTGGAGTTGTGGTGGTGTAATAAGGCATTTAGCATTTAACATTTAAATGTAGATATAATGTAGCACCGATGCAGAATAGGTCATGAAAAAATCACTGAAAATCCTGTACATATTTTATTATCATTATATGTCTTTGTTTTGTAATTGTACATATACTTACTGGTATTCACGTTATTGCTGTCATCACAGTTTGTTAATTATTATTACCTAGGTATATATATATAAATATATATATATATTTCATTTTTTGAGCTGCCTTGCTTAATTCTTCTTGGCTTTTACTTTTGAACTAGGATTTTTGACGGGAGTTTTAGTAGTAGAATTCGAGCCGAAAATTGCACATAATATTTTTTTAAGGATGAATAAAACTAGAGTTAGAGCAACTAGAAGAGAGACGAAGATAAAAGCCCAGACATCCAATAGTCGTCGTTTGAACCAGGATTGATTCATTCCCAAAGGTTTCAAAGCGGAAGTGTCTTCATGACGAAGTACGTACTCTGTCCACCAAATGGCAGTTTGGATAGGTGTGAGTGGTCGATCTTTGAAAAGCTTGGAGGTGAGCTGCATATTTTTCTTGTACCTATATACATATGACATTATGGAAAGTTGTGAGTTATATATAGTTATTGAAATGACTTCCTCCTACTCAACTTGAATCGTACGTGTAAAAAGAATAGAGTTTTTTTTTACTTGGGGTCTGTTGTAATACGTTCGAAGGCATCCAGAATTTTTTCTGTGGTTACAGAACTCACATCCAATGTTATACCTCTCTCTGTCCTTTCAACACGGAAAGAATTGTAGTCCTGTTCGGCAAAGATTGGACTTGCGAGGAGGGGCACACCTAAAATTCAGATACAGTTAGGTTTAGGGAAAACACAACTAAGCTATGTTAGAATGGGATCTTTCCAGAATGTTTCATCAAAACCGGAAGAAGTTTGGAGAAATTTTGTTGCCATTATACAAAATTCATAGCGAGCGAGTTTTTTGGAAATTAAACACATTGTGTATAGACGAACTATATATAGGAAGGAAGAACTTAACTGAGTAAAATCCTCGCCTAAAAGAACATACCCAAAAAAGTTATTTTCTCTTCATTTTTCGCCCTACTGAAGTCCCAACTTTTTGAAAAATCCTCACCTCATATATGGGGGGGGGGTAATTTTGATAAAATTCCGATGAAAAGTCTACGTTATTTCATGTCATGAGTATATACATTAAAAGTAAAAAAAATTCACACATGGTGTAAACTGTGTAAAGCATCCCCAGGTCTCAGTCTACGAAAGCTCAAACTCATTAAGTAATTTGGTTGAACAGTTATTGTTTTTCTACATCTCAAATATAGATATGAAAAATGTACAAACCATGCCAGACTGCTTCTTGTATGCCTAGTAGCCCGCCGTGCGTATAAAATCCACTAATCTTTGGATGAGACAATATTGCCTGTTGAGGCATCCATTTTTCAGTGAAGACATTTGATGACATTCCAGCAGGTCTCTCCCCTTCATACTTCCAAACAATTCTTGTTTTACTATTACTAAGGGCTTTGAAGAAAATATCTTGAAATTCTTTTGGAGCTTGAGAA
The DNA here is from genome assembly GCA_034699125.1 of Gisinianus flammeolus. Classification (NCBI taxonomy): domain Eukaryota; kingdom Metazoa; phylum Arthropoda; class Collembola; order Symphypleona; family Katiannidae; genus Gisinianus; species Gisinianus flammeolus. The sequence goes on along the minus strand of JAIUND010001850.1, from coordinate 4,664 downwards.
ACTTTGGCAGCACTCCCAAAACTAACGTAAATGAAACCTCGATCCCCGCTTTCATTAACAAACTTTTCAAGTTCCTAAAATGAATGAGTAAAATATACAACATGGGGAATTTTTTTCTATGTCATCACAGCTGTACAAGTGGATAATAAATCATTATTGTATAATACATTAGTTCCAACATATACCTTGGACAACTTCTGAGAACCATCTTGACAATGAAGCCCACCAATCGGAACTACTAGTGGAGGCCTGTAAAGTAATTCACACACAGATTGTACACAACTAATAAGCTTTTGCATATATATGTCATAAATTGTTATAATTGCCTGAGAATAAAAAGTATAAGGGTAATACTTACAGAGATCGTGCAAGTTCCTCCGAAAAGTGTGTATTCACAAAAATGAGACTAGCATTTTTTTCTAATTCCGTTATTGAGGGCATGTCCAGGTCAAGATATTGTCGGAAAATCTTGTCCAATTCCGGATAGTAACTATATTTTCGCTGAAAGTACATGGAGAGAGGAACTAGAGTACTGACAACCCGCTGCCAAAAGCTTAGTGGGTATTGGTAGGATACATGAAGTTCGGTGATCTGAAAAAGAAAAATTTAGAAAATCCTTGTTATTTTTTACTATACTGGTTATGGTTATTTTAATTCATTTCCTGCTCATCGTGTGCTCACCCATGAACTCTCGACAGGGAATCCATAGACATCGTGGAACCAGGCAAAAGGATGAGTCGTCCCGTAAATGATAAACTTAGCATTAAACTTCTTACTTATGCCAATACCACAATCGTTTAGTAGAGCGTCAATGATGACTAAATCAAATTTGGAATTTTTCAGCCATTTTTGAGTTTCATCACTTTTGAGGAAACTTTCACAAAGTTTTAAACCCATTTTTGGTAAATCCTTGGCCATTGCTGCTGTTGCTTCTTTCCCTCCAGTCAACCGTATATTGAGAAAATCCATTTTTTCAAATTCCACACCAATTGCTTCCAATTCTTTGGGGAAAAATTCTGTTATGTTAGGATTCGGTGTTTTTGGCTTGAAAGGCTATATAGACAAATACAAAAAGTACATAATTAAAATGTACCTACGTTTACACAGCTCAAGGAGGAAAATTTCCCGACAGTGTCCAAAGTTGAAAAAATGAGTGAAATGTTTCCTTTCATGGCTATATAGAACCTCATCCTAACTGAAATTTTTGAAATATGATATTTGAAGCTGGTAGACTGAATTCGGTTTTTATGAAGACTTTCGCCCGTGGACCCGTTTGCTCGGGTATTTTTGGTGGGATTCTCCTCGGGCTTCGTGCGCTAACTTTTTCATGAGTATCCCTATTAGCACATTAAAAAAATTACTGAAAAAATGAAAGTACCAGTTTCCTGCTATTAGACCGACAGAACAGAAGCACGAAGAATGATTCATCACCGATTGCGTGTTTTCGGATATTTTTTACCGCAGTCTAGCTGGAAACTGGCACTTTAAATTTTTTAGTAATTTTTTTAATGCGCTTTTTAACGTTGGACACTGTATGTCGAGAGATTTTCCTCCACAAGTTATGGAAATGACTTCATCATTTACAATTCATGCATAATTATGGCAACGAGTAGCACTGAAATGAGATGATCAATTACCTGAACAAATGTCACTTTATGACCCATTTCAGCTAATTTTTCTGCCAAAGGCCTATGAAAATGACAAAAATCATAACTTTGGCTTCTATATTTGATCATATGTATTCCAGTATATAAATAAAATCTTAACAATGCACAAATAATTACCAAACTGTGATGCGATGACTATAAGTTGAAACTCCAAAAAAGAAAAGAACGTTTGCTCCATTCGCTATGCAAGCGACGCTCAAAATTAACAATGCCTTGAGCATCATCTTGAAATAGAGACACTATACTACTTTTGTTATACGAATGGTGTTATATTTATTAATAAAACACGTCTTTGTGAAATTCGTGTACCGGTGAAAAATTGTAAGTATAGATTCTTGTTAGAGCTTAAAATATGATTAAAAGGCTGGACTAAATGAAATAACACAAGGATGAATAATTAAAAACCTAATCTCAACGACTTAACATTGTTGTCAATACCTTAACTCTTAACTACACTGGAATAAAATAAGGCTTGGAAAAAAATGATACAAGGACAAAATTCAACAACTATCAATGAAATACCATATTCCGAATATGAATTTCGTGGGCAGCAGATTACATGTATTCAATGTACATATTCTTCTCACTATACTATACTCATTACATACTCACACAGTGTATGTAGTACATGTTGAAGCTTTGCCTACTCAATCGTATTACACCTACCTATAATGATAGCGTTTGTATTCAAATGCCCAATTGTATAGTGAATTGTATATAGCCTTGAGTTTTTTTCGACTGAAGTCTTTTATATGCACCATAGAATGCCTACAATGTAGGTACTTGATAAGATACTCCAAATGGTGCATTTATGAATTCCAATGTATACAGAAAATTGAAAATATACACCAGGGAAAAATAGAGAACAAACTATGAACTTCCAATATCATTTAGAAATGCGACCTTCAGATTATTATGCAAGCGAATTATCTTTAAACTACTTCAGACTTTTAAGATCAAAACATTTGCGGCATCTAAATACAAAGCAATGTGTCTTTTCTATAATTGGATTTATTACTAAGTGACAAAACATTCATAAATCGTAAATGAAGACAAATATACTCAAAATATTGACACAGCAGAGGCAGGAAATGTTTTAAACAACATGTTTACCTACTTTAAATTAGGTGTTTAAAGGAAATTTAGAAATTTCAATCATAAACACATTTAAAATGTAAATTAAATTTTAAATCTACCTATTTTGAAATCTGTATTACTGTATTAAATATAATAAGTATTTACTATGTAATAATAAAATTATACTTACAATAACAATAATTATAGTTATTACTGAGTGGTAATACAAAAATTGATTAGTACTAAACATTTTAGTCTCGTCGTCTTCTTTTTTCACTGCTACTCTGGGATTTACTTCCACTATCCTTGTCCTTATCATCACCAGCCCTTTTACTAGCCTGTTTGGCTTGCTGTAAAAACTGATCCAGACCAAAGGGATCTTCTTCATCTTTTTCAAATTGAACAGGTCCAGAACGAGATGCACCAGACCCTCTATCTGTGCCACTAAATTCTTTCCCAGGCACAAACCTAGATAAATAAATGCATAAATGAAAAATCAGTTCTATGAGACACACGACCCACCCATAATTTTTAATGGAGATTAAAACTAACCTATTAGTTTTGGCGATGCTTTCTAAATCATCTCCATAAATTTCAGCATCACCGCCTTTCTTTGGACGATAAATCCCTTGGGCAACGTCTGAACTTTGCCTCCATGGCCTGCAAAAAAAAAAAAACAATATATGTATTTGTCACTAAAATGTTCTTAATGTTCATTTATCGCTATACAATAAAAAAAGTATCCAGATTTTTGTTTTGTTTACTTGTCATAAACGCTATATGTTTCATCATCTCCGAATCCGGTATCCATTCCACGCGATTGATTAAAGAGCCGAGAATCAAATTGAGTTTCACCACCTGCTATGGTTTTTGCTGGAAGACCAAGAGCAATTTGTTCACTAATATCTCGCTCCCTTTCTCGTTCCAAGCGATTCCTTTAAATAATGATATTATGTACACATTATAGTTTATAACAACTGAGACATGACACAACATTTGTAAATGCAGAAATGATTAATTTTACACATTTTCTTTGATTAATTACCTCTTGTCTGGAGCTGCACGAGCAATGTTACGGTCTCGCTGCCTTTCCTTATGACGTTCACGACGTAAATCATCACGTTCCTTAGCATCTTCATCTTTTTCTAAAAAATGGCAATTAAAAAACATCCATAAGAATTTGGGAATAATTTATGATTATAAAGAAAAAATAAAAAAAATAATCAAGTTGACTTAAAACATGTACCTGCAACAGCTTGATGTCGAATTCCAGCTCGCTCTTCTCTTGCTTTGGCAGCCAAAGCCCGCAAATGATCTTCCTTTTTCTCCTTTTCCTTTTGCGCTACTTTCTTCTCTAATTGTGCTCTCATTTCCACAGCTTCTCGAGCTTTTCTATCGGCTATGTACAGAGCTTCAGCTAATTTTGCAAAATTCTCATTAATATGAACTTGTTGTAATCCTCGGCCATCAGCTGCCAACCTTTTATCCAACGGAATTGTATAACCCTAGAAGACAAAAGAATTCAATTTATTATTTATTTGATGAGATACAGTCAAAATAATAAGGACCACAGAAATTAACCAATAAAGAACGGAAGAAAACTAAATGATGAATTAATTAATTACCTTTGCATTCTTCCAATTTGAGATACACGGTGGGATTTTCCATTCTTTTTGTTCTTTAGCCGTCACCTGCAAAATGATTTTAAAACATTTAAAATAAGCTCAAACAAAACAAATAGTTGAATTTTGGTATGACTCTATAAACGCACCTTCCGAGTTGGAGAATGAAGTACAGGGGCTGGAGGAGATGGTGGGCCACGAGGAATTTTAGTATTAATTCTGTAAAAAATAAAGATTCATTAAAGTAAAAAATAAAGATTCATTAAAGTAAAAAATAAAGATTCATTAAAGTAAAAAA